>JARJLF010000657.1:0-151553 GCA_029378395.1 Mycena leptocephala | reverse complement strand
ACAGTCACGCGTCACGCACCCCCCTGTCGATATCGAAAATTTGGCAAGGGTCACGCGTCACACGGCCGTTTGTCGAACCTCCCAAGTGTCACATAGGGCTCAAAATCACCTGTAAGACCCAAAAAAAGCCAAAAATTTCGATTCGATATCGAAGATTTCGCTGGTGTCACGCCAAATTTTGGCTGTTATCGAAATGTCGAATTGGTTTTTTGGGTCACGCGTCACACCCAGTGTCGATTTGAACGAAATACTACAGTATTTTTGGTTTCCTTACATCATTTGTTTAGCCAGTAAATATGCGCCCACGGTGCCTACGGAATTCAATCTTCCCTTTACCGCTCACGCGTGCGAGCCAGTGCGGCCTAGTGGCCATTCTCTGTGCCTTTATCGTGCCAACAAGTGAACTACAGTATCTCTAAAGTGCCCATCTCTGTCTACAAACCCCACAATCACCCCGTTTTACACACACTCTCGCTCACTACCGTTTTCACGACCTACCGCTACTCTCTTGTGTCCCACTTTCTCCACTCTATTCTCCGGCTCATTTCCCCTGAAAACCCCCGCCTAATCTCCTCTAAAATCGACCGCCCACCGACCCGTTTCAAGAACCTGCAGACCGGCTCCCTGCCGCTACTTCATCGGATAAGAGAATTCTATGCATGTGGCCCACTGCATTTTCCAGTCCTGAGCTGAGTCTTTGAGCCGAACCATCTCACTGTGAAGAAAGCTGGAAACAGATACGAAAATGTATTGTGCATTTCATCCCGATTAACATCGCCATTGCAGTCAATATCAAACACATCAAACAAAAGCCTGGCGTCTTTGAGGGAACAGAACCGCGAAACATCCGCAGGGAAAACGACTGCACCAGGGCGCTGAAAACGTGGTTTCCTAGGTTGATGGACGCTTCGGCGGTTTTGAAAACTCCTTTCATGAAGGAAATTGCATCTTCTTCCGTCCCGAAATTCATAGGTTGGCTAGTTTCCTTCGTCATAAGAGAGTCACTGCCGGGGTCACCGGCCAATGCTTTCCAGAGTCTCCCCAAGGGGCCGAGAATTTCATGGAGACATTGCCTGTTGAGAACTCGTAAAAACACATTACAGGTTGACGTACAACGAGATGATCTTGCGTGAAAAAGTTTTCCCAGTAAAGACGATTACCCATTTTTCGACGAGTAACATCAAGGAACAGGGGGATAAGGATTAGTAGGTTAACGTCATGAGCGAGGTTAGTACATGGTGGTTAGTAAGGTCAGAGTCAGCAATTGTGTCTCGGCGCAGTATTGACCGGTCCGATCCATCTAGTCGGCTTGTGTTTCGGCACTGTATTGACCCTGCTAGAGGGAAATCAGTGCTTTCAGCAAGCACTACATTTTGAAAAGCACGACTGTATTCAGTGTATTGCCACCATTTGCATTTTGAAAAGCATGACTGTATTGCCGCCGTAATTCCGGCATGAATCCAGAGCCAGTTTTCAAGTGCTTGGACTTCAAATGGATAGCCCAAATTTTTTTTGCAGTATTGCCACAGTACATTTTGAAGAGATGACCGTATTGCCACCGTTTACATTTTGAAACGCGTGCTCGGAATGCCAATCATATTTAAATTGGCAAATAAGTTAAGTAGATAGTAATTATCATTGCTGTATCATTAAAATTCCCACTTGAGTAATCTAAGCGATTCCTTTGAAGTCGCACCCCGGTTGGGTCGTATCCTATGTGGGCCTCGTTAAACCCTTGCTCGTAGTCCTAATTAATAGCGCTAAAGCTGGATTCACCACCGACCTCACCCCCAAAAAACGGCTCTCGGGCCGTGCCGGAATTGCGACGAGGGGAACGCACTGATTTCCTCTAAATACTGCGCCGAAACACAAGCTAGTGGCTGGAAATGACCACAGAAATCAGGCTATCCATTCCAAGTCCAGCGCCTCAGCAAGGGGCTCTCGGGCCGTGCCAGAATTGCGGCGGTGGCATTTCGAGCACGCATTCAAAATGTAAATGGTGCGATGCGGTCATGCTTTCAAAATGTAAATGGTGGCAATATGGTCAGACTTTTCAAAATGTAAATGGCGGCAATACAGTCATGCTTTTCAAAATGTAATGCTTGCTGGGGTTGCTGAAAGCCGTTGATTATGTGATCCGGTAAGGTTACGGTATGCGGCAACTACAGCGCTTTCAGAAAACCTTGACATGCGCCAATTTTTTTTTTCTGAAATAAAATTACACTTACCTCCAATCAGCAACTCGGTCAGGTCGCAAGAACTTAGCGAACGCCCTCCTGAGTTGTCCTAAATAATTTCTGAAGCCCCAAGGTCACCGTTGAGTCCAATATTCAGCTTCAAACTCGCGGTGCCGACTGATGCTGGTCTGCCGAAGAGACACGTGATGATTTATTTACGAAAAAGTAAAAACGGCGCATGTCAAGGTTTATCCGAAAGCGCTGTAACGTTATGTACTCGTCATCACCGAAAGTAACCGGATATTGATTCACTGCTCCAGATCACGTGACCCGAGCTCAACCATACCTTATCACCGAATACCTACGGATGTTAGCAACGGATAACACAACTTGGTTTGGGGGAATTGACCCAATATTGGTCTCCCGAGGCCAGAAAAGATCAGCTACCCATGTTTAAATTATAATATTTTATCCAACGGTCGAAAGAACCTTCACGGAAAAAAAATACTCAGACCCTAAATTCAAAGTTGGGTGTCGTCGAATAGATATATAGCCATTTTTTGTGCATTCTGGGACAGTCTATACGGTTGTTTGTGCAACTGACGTTTGCCCCTACGCCGTATCACAACATTGTCTGCAGGATTTCAGGATTAATTGTTGAACAAGCAATTCAGGTGGTAATTTGTCATGCAGAGTACCATGGATGTATGAAAAGACGACTGAGAAGTGCTCCAGTCACTTTTCGAACAAGGTTGAGCTGTTCCAGGTTCAATTTTCTCAGTTTTACCACGCAGCAGTTTGTGCACCATGCATGCAGGTGTGACTCGTCAGAGAAAATGCCTTGTTTATGAGTATCCAGTCACCTTCTTTGAGTTTCATGTCATGGGTTATGTTCAATGTATCCTACGGAGTAGTCCCCACTACATAAACCTCATGTATGCCCACAGACTCAGCCATGTGCTCCAATTTTCAAAAACATATAGCCACAATCAGGTGTGCGCAAAACAATTGAGCTACAGAGGCTATATACATGATTTTTGATGTCGACTTCGATATGAAAGGCGAGAATATATCCAGATGAGCATTCACAAGTAGTCAGACCCAAAAGATTCCACAAATTTCTCCCATAATGATCGAATTTCCGGTTACTTTCGGTGATGACGAGTATGGGTGTCCAAATGCACAGTTATTCCCGCGCACAACACATAACCTAAAATTGTATTTCCGCACCTTTTGAGGGAAAGCCCACAAAAGATCGAACCACCTACATATATTGCGGGAATTCACGAAATCGCGCAATCGCGCAAATCGGGGTGTGAAATTTCCATGCAAATTCCAACACCGCGCAAAGCCGGCGGACCAAATATCGCGCAAAGTCGACGCAACCAAAAATATCGCACAACATGGCGTCATAGAACGGGACCCAAGGAGCGGTGTTCCAGGCCAATTCGCCGTTCCCCCGAGGTGGCGGCAGCCCGAGAAGTCCGGCAGATAAGATAAGATAAGATTAGGACTCAAGGAAGGATCGTCGAAAAGCCAGCGAGTCCCGTCCATGGCACACCAGTCTAGGAGGCCAAATGCATCTTTCTCGAGTTCATAACAGACCCACCCACTCGATTCACATCCATTTATCAGCCGAGCCGACACTACAGGCCAATTGAGTATGAGCCATCAGAACTCGTTGAAGCCCACCCCCGATTTTAAGCGAGTTCCGAAGTATTTATTGGGTGAATTAGTGCTAATTATCTACCGCTTCTGACGGTTCTTGCCCAGTGGCAATCCCCACCGCTCGACAATTGTCAGTGAATTGTAGGTAAGACTAATATCCTCGGACAGGCATCCTAGCAGAAAATCTGGTTGACGTAATCCTGTAAGTGTTGCCTCCCATCAAGTCGACAATCATTTTGACATCCACCAAAAAACAGATAATTATGGGTTGAATAGGAGCGAATTTGGCCCCGAATTTGACTCGAAATGGTGGAGTTGATAGGTCAGACAGCTCAGATGGTGTTTGTCATCTCAAAATGGATATCGACCCAGGTCACTGACCCCGATTAAATAGACTATGCGGCGGCAATTCGTATGCCGGGCGCCTCAACGATCTCGAAACCACTGAAAGAGCGCGTCGTTACCCTAGATTCCGCGCGGATGCTCGACCACATGCCCTCGCTTTCCCCCTCCACGTCCAGACTAGCATGCGCAACGCTGGAACAAATGGTTTCCCAGTCCGACCTCACGGCGGAAAACTGCGCCGCTGCTAACAAGGAGAATGGCGAGGTGATTACAAGACATTGAGTACGACATCCCCGCGACAACAACCTCTCGCCTACGGATTTTATCACATCCAGCGAGAGCTTAGGTGAGCGCCTCTACTTCGAACCGAGGAAGATGGCTCCGCAGCTCGCGGACCAGCTATCGGCCCACATCCGCAACATCCGCTCGCTCACGGACTTCACGCAGTTCTCCGCCGCTACCGCAAAGATGCGACAGATGTCGGAAAAAACCTTTCTAAACTATAAGATATTATCCTGGTCTATCAGTTGAGAGTGGGTTATAAGGGGTTATAAGGTGTTATAAGCGGAATAAGGGACTTTCAAGTGATAAGGACATTATCAGTTGAACCGCCGTTTATAAGGTGGTTAAAGGTGGTTATAAGGCCCTATAAGCCTATAAGGAAAGGTCGAGCAAAGTGAAATAAGGCAATTTCGATTTTTCCGACAGAATCTCGGGGTGAAGACAACATATGGTCAGTAACGAACACGAATCAATCATCCTTGAAGGGTTAATTACGATCTGTCGGCTTGTGGCCCATCGTGTGTCACGTGCACATAGCCAGCGAGAGAATATTTGGTGATCGGCACCCTGGCCGGAAATCAGTGATGGAGATTGTGGTATTACCGCATTCGGAAGGTACACCTCATCTCGCTTTATTTTTATTTCCAAAGGACCTTAGAACAGTTCAATTGGCCAAAATTTCAGGAAAACATCTTAGATACCTTTAGACTAGTCCAGATAGTTTTTTAAAGCATTTTCACATCACCATTCTTGAGATTTCAATAGGCCAAATCACTGTCCACTAAACTTTTGTGGCCATGAGCATCCGAGGGACATGATTATGCTGCCCACTACTATGTATTTTGATCCTTCAAACATGTTCTATTGGCCGGAATTTTGAATTTCCTCTTCGTTCTCTTCCAGCAGACCATTTCTTCCTCAGAAATACGTATTTCTCTACAGTCAGTCAAGTTATTGGAAAAAGCGCCCAATAGAAGCTGAATGTATAGTGATGCAATCCATTTCCCCCATATAAGCACCCTTCATTGTGCATGGATGGCCTGCAATATAGCTGACCATCACCGGAGCCAATGTCGGAGTTTGAAATTGGCGTGTGTTGCCGATCACCAAATATTGACAACCGCAGCGCAGCGGGTCCGCCCCGCTGCGCCAGCGCCCCCTTCGTCCTTCACTCTTCGGCAACTTCACCTCTGTTAATCACACGTGGATAGTGAAAAACGAAGTCGTCGCAAGGAAGGCTTCCAGGGATATCATTGGGGAAGAAGAGATGGATCGGGAGTGCTACATAAGATGACTACTAATGGAATGGAAGAGTAGGTAATATCGTCCGAGTATAACGTGAGCGAGGTGACTTCTGAGACTAGCAGCGCGTACAAATTGGAATCAGCAGAAATAACAAGGCGGAGACGTAGCATGAGGAATAAACCAGAGGGGTGAGGAGGTGGGTGCGAGAAAATAGTGCAAGTGTCAGAGCCTAAAAGGAAGCGAGAGTGACGTTAGCTTTCGGACTAACGCTGAGGACGGGTGTGAGGAGCCACACCTAAAATTATTTGGCAGGATGGTTGGAGCGAGGTGTCTGAGGTAGAGACTGCCAAATAACTTGAGAGGGTGTATCAGTATCAGACTGAACGCCAGAAAGAAGCGGCTCACCTTGAAATGACGATGCGGACGTCGGTGAGGATTTCCACGCGAGGCAAGAGTCTTTTATCCCTGGTCGGCTTCTGCTATGGCCATAGTGCCGGACGGGATACTCTACTGTTGCTGCGAGATGCCTTGTACACAGGACAGAAGCAGCTCAGGAATAATGTTGCCGCGACTCCAATGACTCCAAATCGACTTAACTTGAATTGCACAACACTGTCATACGCAAAGTCCAATGTTATATGGGTGTTAGATAGAGTCAATATAGGCGCAATTTGATTCCACAGCACTTGGCAATCCAGCTTCTGGGTATGGAGAAATCTGGTGATTATAATGATGTAAGTCGATGACTCGAGTCGACTTGTCGAGCGATAAATTCTGCATTTCTCAACAACCATCCCATGGCTAGCGGAGTGTCGTGTGTATGTTATGTGGGTGCATTGACTCTATTGATAAGGTAGGCGACATCCGCATCCATCGAGTCACGTGATCAGCAGCGTGACAGCGTCTTCCTGCCCTTACTAGTCGGTGATGGTGGGTCACATACAAAAACCAAAACCACAGAAAGGCTTGGATTAACCAAAGGAACAATCCTGTGGTTCCAGATTTTCAATATCTGGTCTGAATCAAAAGTTTTTCACCTATTTTTCAAAAAATACTCTAAAGCTTGTTTCCATTCCAGCCACACAACTTTATGTTTTTTCTTCCACAATTTCGCACTTCCATATAAGGAAATAACACGGTCACGTGGTTGATGGGTGACACGCCAGCCAAAGGCCTACTGACGGTCGAGAGGGTATATTTTTGGCTTATAGCATTGAATACCAGGCTTGGTGGATGTTCCCTGTAAATTATATGTCCCCACTGGATATAATTACCACAACTGTGATTCAGAACTTCAATATGAAGTTCACTGTTGTTGCACAAAGCACTACTGCAGCCAATAGGCTGGGAACAAAGCCAGTTTAATTGGTAAAGGCTGCATTGCACAGATTTGAAAGATGATTGAATCAGCTGCACTCTACTTCCTTGGGAGTCGGAGTTCACTGAAAGTTCAAGGCTATGCTGTACATGTGCTGCTTAGAGTCTATTGCCGATATCTCCTGAGCTTCTGAGTTTCCGATTAAAACTTTTCTCTTGGCTGCTCCAACTCCCAGGCCCAAGAATCTTGAAAAACATTCTTGCAAAATCTGAAATTTCGCGCTTTCCCACGTTACTGTCACGCATCAGTCACGTTCACGTGACTCGATGGATGCGGATGTCGCCTACCTTATGTGATTTAACATTGAGGATAAATGTTGGCCATGACGTGCTATTTGAGCCAAGTCGATTTCGAGTCATTGGAGTCACGGCAACATTACTCAGGAAGCGAGGCGCACAAAAGGGAACCGACACATGATTGTTGTGCTTTGTTCACAGGACAATGGGAAGCGAGGCGCACAAAAGGGGGCTAAGCATGGGCCAGGCGCGATCGGGTGGCGGTGTCCACGGGCCGATTGCGCTGTACGGCTGTGTTTCACAGAGGCCTCTGAAAACTCTCCCCTCCCTTGGAACCCGACTTTACATCGAGGAATCGGGCATTGAATTTACCCCAAACGACCGGGTGGACCGAGAGAGACAGCATTGGCTTGGTGTAGGGACCAGCATGGACGAGCCGGTAACTTACCGGATCAAATCCGTGGTTAAATTTCAAATTCCGCTATTCGTGGTTTGTACCCACGGTGAACCACGGAAAACCGTGGTTCATTGTTTGTCCCTGCGTGGTCTCAGAGGCCAGGCACCATTTAGCTTTCGGACGCTCGTATTTCATGCATTCCCGGTCCGTGTCGTACCGCAAACATCGGTGCTATTGGTGTAACTAGTAGAATGTATCAAATCTCCCCACTGGAGTCCCCTCAACGCTCCATCTGCACGACAGTAACAGGGAGATTCAGATCCTCAGAAAGCTTCTCCCATTGGATACGAACGACTCAACCGTGCACGACTTTACAAATCACTATGTGCCCTTGGTGGAGTTGGTGGCGGACACGCGGTTGAACGACTCCGTCAAGAAATTCAAGGCCCAGGCCGCTTATCTGACCGGCCTAACAGGGATTGTGGTACTTAGGCGTAAATTCAAGGCGGCAGAGCCACGGATGAACAGAAAAATCTATTTCATTGCGACGGTGATCGCGAGCACTATTCGCCGTCGGCTTGCGGGCATCGGCGATTGTATAGGCCGGGGCTAACCACATGGACGACTGAATTGTATCAGCGCATGATGGGATTAGAGTTGCTTGCATTTTACCAAATTCCTGGACTGAAACTCGCGATGGCGGCAATCGCCGACCGCGTATATCACGAAGTTACCAGCTTGAGCTCATATGTGGTCTTTCGCCTTTTGCGGCCTGTTCTGGCTTGGATGCGCTACAAAAAAAAGCAAAATTTTGAGTTACCTGCAACTCGGGTGCCGAAATTTTCCTGCAAGAAGAAATGCCCAGACGGGCACGACGAAGTGAACGCCGCGCTTCCTCGTCTGTGAGAGTTAGATGGATGGGTGGTCACGAGTTGAAAGGTTATAAATAGAAACTGATCAACCTCATGCAGGACATTCAGTACCTCTTGCATATTCCACATATTTTGAGATGTATTCAAGTGGATCATGGGATTCCAGTGAAGCATATAGTGAATTTTCAGAAAATTTAACCCAGAAACATTCAAAGGATGGGATGAGAAAACTCGCGGCATGAGAAAAAGCGAGTTCAACCTCGTGCAGGACATTCGGCGCCTCTTGCATATTCCACATATTTTGAGAAGTGTCCAAGTAGATAATGGGATTCCAATGAAGCATATAGTGAGTTTTCAGAAACTTTAACCCAGAAACATTCAAGGGATGGGATGAGAAAATTCGCGGCATGGGAAAAAGCGAGTTCAACCTCGTTCAGGACATTCGGCGCCTCTTGCATATTCCACATATTTTGAGAAGTGTTCAAGTGGATCATGGGACTCCAATGAAGCATATAGTGAGTTCTCAATTGAGTTTTCAAAGAATTTAACCCAGAAACATTCGAGGCATGAGATGAGAAAACTCGCGGCATGGGAAAAAGCGAGTTCAACCTCGTGCAGGACATTCGGCTCCTCTTGCATATTCCACATATTTTAAGAAGTGTTCAAGAGGATCATGGGACAAGCATATAGTGAGTTTCAAAAAATTTAACCCAGAAACCCTCGAGGGATGGGACGGTGGGAAAAAGAACCCAGAAACCAGCGGTTTCAGGACTCCTCTTCCATTCGGCGCCTCCTGCATATTCCACATATTTGAGGAGTGTTCAAATAGGTTCTAGACTTCCACGGAAACCTATCGTGAATTTGGAGAAAATTTAACTGAGAAACACTCGAGGGATGGGCCCAATTGCATTTAATAGTCCCTGGTTGTATATAGGCACCCTTGCGTCGTTCACCATGCGATTAAGATATGTCCGTCGTTCCAAAACCTGGTATAGTATAGTCCTGTTGTTACCGCGGGGGTCGGATCGGGGTATCGGCTCATTACTAATCTTCGGAGTTTGAATTCTCGTCGTGAGGTCAGACACATAAAATACTCATGGAATATACAGTCGAAGCAGTCTTAACCCAACCAGATCGCCTTGTCTTGGATTACCGTGCCCTGGGTCAGTCGCTGTTGAATTTGAGCGCTATTGATCGCGTGTCCGGCGTGAGGATCCAGTTCATAGCGTTCGACGTCTAACAGTGATGACTCTACGCAATCACACGCATATAAACCTTGGCAATTCTGGCGTGCGCGCCGGCATAAAACCTTTTCAAATGCTCCAACACCCGCAAAGAGCTTGACATTCACGCTGGGGGCTCGGCCTGTCTGCCTCTCGCCCGGGGTGCCGTCCCAGGAGTGGCAATCCTGAAACCGTCATTGGATGTCACGAAACTAGTTTTCAATATTGCAGTGAAGCTTACCTTGTCTTTGAGGATCAGTTCCAAGTTCATCGTCTCACCATCCTCGTCCTTGTACGTGTCACGGACACTGCTAAAACTGATGATATACGCGGTCGGAACATGAGGGACGGGCATTTGCGATGGAACGCCGGAAACACGCTCAATACGCTGAACTCGGCAGTTCTGCGTCACTCGGATAAATTGAATAATTTTATTTATTTTATATCTAGGCAGAGACCACTTGAAAAATATGTCTAAACTCATTTAAACCTTCGTCTTGTTCCTTGCTGCATTCGTTCTAAATCCGAAAGAAAGCAATACAGCCGTATATATTTTGGCTGTGGTGAACAGCAGCGGTGGTCTGATCCGCAACCGCTGATGCCCAGGTCGTAGGGCGATGGGGATGCACGAGAGTGAACCCCCCATGCCCTGCGCTGTTTAATTACGAGGCACGAGGTTCAAAATGGCGGGAACAGCCACACATTGAAATGGATGCACTGAGCTGTTTAATTGCGAGGCACGGGGTTTAAAATGGCGGGGACAGACACACATTCAAATTGATGGCCAGGCTTCGGCAGAAAGCTTAAATTGGGGACGGGCACAGCCCTTGATCGAGCCGGCAGCTTTGTCCTTGTTCGTTCTCAATTGTACCTCTGATCTTCATGTTCCTTGCTGTAGCTGCTTCCTCACACACTTTCTGGACATACTTTGGCTGTGAAAAAGTCATCTTAGGTGGACAGGTAGACGTTCCTCAAAGAAAATCTGCAAAATTATCGTCCATCCTCTTTATTCCTTGGGTAACACCGAGAGAAAGCCTTAATTTGAGCGGAATTGTGGCCAACAATTACAATATTGACAACCGAAAAGTTCAAAAATCTCATACAATCACATTCAGTGGCTCCTCAAAGATATTATTGACTCCGCAGCCTAACCGCTCCGTGAATAAACAGTATTCTTGGTTGATGGTAAACTGGAGGGTTTGGAGACCAGCACTCTAAGTTGAGCTTTCCAATTTGGTTCTTTGGTAAGCTTACAGTATTTAATGCATTTCTCCGCGCGAAAGTTCGTCCAGTTCACTCATAACTTCACCGAATTGCGTGCAAGAGTCGAACCGTCACAGAGCGTGACACATTTCACGGTTCAACTCGTTCAGACCGTTTTGAGCCTCACTACAACATTCTGAAGGTCTGAAGGAGGCTTAAAAGGGTCGTATCACATAAAAATGGTTGTAAAATCTATATTTTTCTGGCTTTCTCAACTATGGATGTACATTTGGTATGAACCTCGTAAAAACCTAAGGCTTTTTTTCATTTCTGCCCGAATCAATTTGTCTCTACAATGAAAGTTGTAGGTAAATACCTCCTCCACAGAAGTACTTTGCCGGATTTGTGAGTTTGTTCCGGGTTGTAGAAACGAATGAAACTTCCCTTGAATTTGTCCCTATTTCATTTGCCGGGCCAAAATGAAAAATCCGGCAAAGTACTTCTATGCTACTGCTAATTTCATTTTTACTTTATCTTTTGTCCAAGAGGCCAAAGTGTACAGGCAAAAAGCCTTAAGCTTTTTGAAACTGGGACCGATGCTCACTGCCAACCAAACAAGGACAAAGCTGCTGGCTCGATCAAGGGCTGTGCCCGTCCCCACTTAAATATGTCAAGTGCTCCCTTATCCCTGCCGAATCCGGCAAAATGTGTCGAAATGGATGCATTGCGCTGTTTAATTGCGAGGCACAGGGTTCAAAATTCCTCCCTTATCCCTGCCGAATCCGGCAAAATGCGTCGAAATGGATGCATTGAGCTGTTTAATAGCGAGGCATGGGGTTTGAAATCGCGAGGACAGCCACACATTCAAATTGATGGCCAGGCTTCGGCACAAAGCTCAAATCTGTCAAGTGCTCCCTTATCCCTGCCGAATCCGGCACAAACACACTGAAATGGATGCACTGAGCTGTTTAATTGCGAGGCGCGGGGTTTAAAATGGCGAGGACAGCCACACATTCAAATTGATGGCCAGGCTTCGGCAGAAAGCTTAAATCTGTCAAGTGCTCCTTATCCCTGCCGAATCCGGCAAAAACACATTGAAATGGATGCACTGAGCTGATTCAAATTTTGGAGTAATTTAGGCTGAAATGCTCGAGTAGCACACCCATCAATTTTTTTTTTTTGAAAAGGTGGGTCATCGATAGTAAGCTCCCGCAGTAGCACAACTAATCCAAATAGAGACAGGAGTAAGGAATCCATTTTCCAGCCTTCTTTGCTTTTCGCTCTGTTACCTGTGTACCACAGCTCCGAGTCGTACACCGATATACTCGCTGGGAACCATTGGCTTGGATGCTCCACTCATGATTTTGAGAGGACCCCCGGCATGCCCTAACCTCGGTGACGATCGGTTGACGGGGTTTCTCTGAACCACGATAAGAGTCAATAGCATTCTCAGGTGTGCAATGCAGCCTTTACCGGTTTGTGCGATACTGCCTGGTTTCACTGATACCGGTTTCCCGGTGATGCCATCCAGGATACCCTCGCTACTTGGTTTAATATTTTGTCTCGCGTCGTGTTCTTTTAGAAGTTTGACCCGTCTTTCGGTTATATTGAGTTTCCAAAGAGTAACAAGCTCTTTCTTGTTCCTTTTGGACGGAATCTCTATGGCATGAAAAGCCAGAACACCTGCCAGCACGGAAACTGATAGACGATTTGGATCGAAATCTTTCAAGAGGTATTCTCTCTCAGAGAGGATATCGGACGCGTGAACCATACTGATGGGGTTCCGCCCAATTGTTCATCTTTCTTTATACAACAAACGGCCAGTCAGCTCCACTACGGTCTCCGCCTCATCTGACCCTTACTGCCGAAAAGAGTTGGCACAACTCTCAGACAGTCAATAGGACATTAAATAATGGATTGGAGGTGTAATGATGACGGGCCTGATGGGGTGCACTAGAACCGCCTTGGAATCGGCCTAGAATTGCATTAGAATTGGCGTACTGTACCGGGGTAAGATCTGTGCTTACAATAGATCACAGGATGAAATCCGCGGGCTGCGGAGCAATGTGGTTATATAGAGATAGTGTTGGGCACAAGAATGGGTAAAACGCGCGGGTTTCCGGGATCGTGCTGACCCGTACCCACCGCCAAAACATTGCTACGGCAAACCCTTCCTGTCCCAGCAAGAAAGGAATTTTTACAGTATATCAATTGCAGAAATCCCCTATGAAATACTTACCGTCTCTTCGCACCCTCAGCTGCAGGAAACTCCGACGAATGCCAAGACTGAACATGTGAGTGAAATCACAAGTTTATTTTCTACATTTGTTATCTGGGAGTTAGAATTCCAGGCCGCCGGCGACGAAGACCAATTCTAATGTAAGTGCAGCGATGTACCCTTTACATTTCTTTATGCCAGACTTAGGACGTCGGGCCGTGAAATAAGCGGAAATCACAATTGAAGCCGAATGGCAAGCCCAAGGCCACGATCTCCATTGCCGACTTCGAGGACGTGAGTTTTGGCCTGGAGGCATATATGAAGAGCTGAGTGCAAAGGCTAAGAGGAGCACTCGCTCGGCTGGACGCGTGCTGTCGGCCGGCTCCCGGCTCCGCCAGGGATTGGCCGACACCGTTGCTCATGCGCGGAGGTCGATATCCCCAAAAAATATTTTGGCGCGGGAATAAAGTGCGCCATACGGGGAGGTCGATACCCCCAAAAATATTTGGCGCAGGAATAAAAGTGCATTTGGACCGCCATACTGATCCAACAACTCTTCATTTCCTATCGCATCAAAGACGTTTAGACAGGTAATCAAGGAGTGGGCGCATTCTTCTGGGGTTTCCTTTGTAGTACTGGTATGCCACAATTGCCTCAAACAGGCCCTACAGAGCGCAATTGGAGCGTAACATTCCGGCAAGGGAGCCGGTGGGGTGTTTGTGTCCTCATTAATGGGCTTCGACCATCGCTTCCGATTTCATTTCTATGAAGGTACGAACATGCTGCACAGCCAGCAAGCCCACTGCTGCGGTAGATTCCTCTTGCTTATCCCAAAGCACGCCGCATGACACCACCGCCCGCATACATCACAGGCGATTGAGAGGCCGTCTTCTGCGCACGAGCACCGACACCGCATCTCGTCATCGTCATCGCTGAGCCTTTCGATAACACGCCCCAAGACCGCCACCAAATATTCCACATAGCCAGGGCTCACCCGAGTGCGAAGGAACATTTGAACCCCCCACGCATCTGTGGACAATGACATGGCGCCACACGTCGTATCATCCACTCCTTCGAAGACCAGCCCCAGTGAAGCGATCCCATCAGCTCTGGTGCTTGAACTTCCGATGTCGTTTGCGATAGTGTGATCCTCCGCGACTTTCTCCAACACTTCGCGCGCGTATCGTACATACTCCAGATCGTCGGAAGTGAAGAATGTCAGCAGCACGGCAGTGTCGGCCAACACTGTTGTAGGATCAAAGGGTGTCGGGCTATTCAGCTTCTCAAATGTCATGACGATACCGGCTCCCAGAACGCATGGCGAGTGTGTGGCGAGGTTGACGTCGGCAGTTGAGGAGTCTGGGGACAGAACATGTCTGTCAGATGAGCGAGTAGATTGCAGCTGCCCGTTGACGCGGAAACTGAACTGGATCAACTTCCCCAGATCGAGCTCATATTGGAAGCCGCGTACCTGCGCGTAGTTGCTCGACCACTTTTGAGCGGCTGCTCCTGAGGCATGCTAGAGTTGGTGGGGATTAACAAGGAAGTCGTCAAGATGTCGTGGCATCAAATCGCACGCAATTAATGGCACGTGCGTCGTCCCCCACGTAATTCCATACACGTGGATTCGAATTGAAAGTTCTTATCCCTTTTGTTTGCGTTGTCTAGTGGTTTAAATGTGCTGCACACCGACTTTTTACATCACCCGGAGCTCTAGGTTTCAACCCGCTGCCAAGACGCAGTCGGAAGAGGCCTCAAAATGGCCAAAATACAGTCGGATCAAGTGTGCCCTCACAGTCGGATCAAGGGTAGGGCGGCAGTTGATGCGACTGCCGTGACACACTTGACCCGACTGCTGTCACGCAGTTGATCCGACTGCGCATACTCTCCACAGTGCGATTCATCAGGAAAAACTTCCTTTGGTAAATTGCCTCCAATTTGCTTCCTCCTTGTCGAATTCGGAGATTTTGGGGTAATCCAGCCCAATTTGCTCAATTGCCGGAGTTTGCTGGTCGCATGTAGTACAGCCCCAAGCCGATTGATTTGGCATAAAGAGGATCCAGGCGGGACGAAGACTTGCGTCACGGTACGTCGCTGAAATATCCCTAGTCCGTTGCCGAGCCACCGGCCCTAAATTTGCACAGCCCAGACGCACGTGCCATCAAAGGAAAGACCGCGCCCATCAAGGGTGCACCGTGTTGGTTCCAGCACTAAGCGCTCATGGACGATGGCTTTCAGAAACTCGACACTGGTGAGTTGGGCCATTTTATCCTGCAGTTTAGGTATGGTGCCGAATGATTTTTCCAGAAATACAGTACGTAGATCAAGGACTGCCGGGGACGCCTGGCATTCCAAGAGCGCGTGTTCTGGACTTTCAACCACTATCATACAAAAACGACAAACGCGCTCATGGCGGGGAACAGGTTGATGTGCATGATCAACGTACCGTAACCTTTCCAAGGCAAGTGAATGGGTCGACAGCATAATCGAGGTCAGCGCCTCGCGATGACTCTGCGTCTTCACCATAGAGAGGTAATGCCTGAGGTAAAGTGTTATTTGAACAGCAGGTTTGTCCTTTTGGGGTTCACCGTTCGCGTCGTCCGTGTAACATGTAGGGTTTGTCTGACTTGTCAACTTCTTGCTGAAGCCAGTTCACAGCGCACGTCTCCACAGATTTACGGTAAGCTTCGACACTTTTTACTGTATCATTACCGAAATCGAGAGATGGGCATTGAAACGGCAGTTTCTTCGCAGCTGTCAGTACATCATCTCCAACCCAAGATTTTTTCCCAGCGGCAGCGAGTTCAATGGAACTGATGAGACTTGAGCGGGCCAGGTGGGAAGGTTTAAGTGAGAGGAGGTACTAGAGGTAGCCGAGAAGCAGCAGGAAGCGGCGGATTCGAAGCGGCATGATTCCGGTTTCAGTGAAGAGTACTACGAGCATAGATTGAGAATGAACATTCAGTGTTTGCCGCAGAAAATTAAGTTGAACCGCGCATAGTTCCTTCACGTGAACATCCTCACTATCGGGGGATACCTCACATCCGTGAATGAGGTGACAGTCCACGTGTGCCATGTAAAGGTCCTTGAACTGCTTCGGTGTCAAGCGGCCGGCTGAATCTTCAATTCCCATGATTCTATGCACGCAATACCTTGCGGTACTGGAACGGCACATAATAATGGCTAGCATGGAAAAGGAAAGGCTGAAGTTAATTCGTGATGTTCAAAATTACTGCGGGAAGGAAAATTTTGGGGTGACCCGACACAACGGAACTTGGAGCCAGGAGCCAAGTGGATGGGGAAATCACAAATTAGGGAGGAAACAAACACGTACAATCTGATTCGATGCATCTGCTTAAGATACGAGCACTAACATATTCAAAAACTAGGCCAATTGGGGCCGTACTCAGAGTCTGCTTGAAATTGAGATTTTTCGGAAGAAATCTACCTCTTTATAAAATTACGATGTCCGTCTGTCTGAAGCCTGTATCCCCATTAAGTCTCTCTCTTTATAAAATTAAGCCCGTCTGAAGCTTTTAAACTCCGCTTTTGGGAGATCAGGCCCGAGGCTTTGGAAGCGCTGGGTCCAGGCCTTTGGAAGCGCTCTAATTGGAAACGGGATGGCTTTCATCCAAGCGGGTTTTGTTTGCTTTTTTCTTTCGCATACCTCAACCTTTCCACACCCGGGTGCTTTTTTTGCGGGGCCGCCCATCACAATTCCCCCCCCCCCCCCCCCCCCCCCCCCCTCCCCCCCCCCCCTTCCCCTCATGTGGCCCCCATGCATCACTTTCAAGCGCCGCTCGCCGGCCGCGCCTTATAAACGTTTTTGCCTGATCAACAAGGGGGGTGTACACAACGCTAAATCCGCTTTTCGCTCACTGTTAAAGTTTCCGAGGCGCTAATTCAAGCGCGGCTTTGGAAGGCTGGGTCCAGACTACTTGTCTCATTACATAATTGGATTTCAAAAAAACCCTATTTCTTCCCATGCAAATTTTTAATGCGAATCCAACGCACCTATCCCGAGTCAATCCAATCAAAACTGAGCCCATGGCGCCGGTTCTGCTGGACACCGTTGAAAAAAAAAAAACCGACCGAACCCTATGTTCCGCAAACTGCTGTAAAGGACAACTCACTACCATTAGACTACGCTGACATTATAGGCAGAGAAAAAGTGAATTTTGAGAAGCAAGAGGTGCTTGATCTGTGGATCGGCCAATACGGTTATGTAAGTGATGAGGAGTCGGCCATCAGCAACACATATTTGCGTTCAGCTTCAGGATAGCAGAAGAGACACTTTTCATCATAGATTTGGTGTGGATACAAGGCATGTAGAAACTGAAAAGTTTCGGTGCCCACAGGGCATTTGCAGGGTATGAAGATTGAAAACATGGAATGTGTGAACTGGGTGCCCGATAACATCGTTATGCTTGGAGTCGCAATATTATTGCACCAGCAGATCAAGGATCAGCTGAGTATAATATTATCTCCGCAGTTAATCAACTTGGGCTGAATCTGAGGAGTTGGCAGAGCCAGATCCCAGAAACTGCTTTCTGAGCGACGAAAGGAGTTTTATCCAGTGATTTTTGGTAATTTTTCAGCAGGATGGCTGCCCTGCACTCGATTTTGAGTCGTTTTCTTTGGTCATGAGCTGATTCAGTTCGCCTTAGAAATGCGGCTGGATCCCCCACTTCACTTGTACGACTCTGGGTCTTGAAGAATCTGAGAGCGAGGCACGAGTGACAAGATACGCGGTTTCTTGTAGAGATCCGGCGGCCGAAGCGAGCCGAAGGCGCTTGCACAACAATGACAAATGTTGTGCTGGCGCTTGTCTTCACACCGCGTCGTACTTCGAGTACACGCGTCTTTCTAAGAGCTTCGGGCCTTCAAGCTCAGCTCTTTTTGCGTTCTTTGCTTTTCTTCCCGTTCTCTCCGTGGCATCCACACCGCAGTTCAAGAGACCCGCCATAGTTGCGATGCACACCCAGAACGCCGCAGCGCCACCGTTGGAGCCTGAGAACGACTCGCCAAGCGAGAAACCAAGCCAGATCATCCCTGGCGAGGACGTGGAGTGAAACACCTGCGCCCGCTAGCCGCAGGCAGCAAGACGACTGGCACAAAGGGAAGACTTACCTGGCGGCTGGTATGTCCTCGGTGTATCTAAGGCTCATTCCGGGCGTAAAGCACAGGAACATCACCCGCTAAGTAGTTCCCTAAACACTTCAGTTTCATTAGGCCATAGTGCCCACCTTGTTCTCTGGCGGCCGCTGCCAACTCTTTCTTTGGCCGTAGCGCCATTCTAACCCAGCTGGCCGTAGCGCCCTTGGTCACAGCACCATTCTAGCCTAGCTGGCCATAGCGCCCTCGGTCACAGCACCATTTAGCTTCGCTGGCCATAGCGCCCTCGGCCATAGCGCCATTATAGCTTCGCTGGCCGTAGCGCCCTCGGCCATAGCGCCATTATAGCTTTGCTGGCCATAGTGCCCTCGGCCATAGCGCCATTATAGCTTCGCTGGCCATAGTGCCCTCGGCCATAGCGCCATTTCGACTTCGCTGGCCGTAGCGCCGTTGCTCTCGGCCGCAGTGCCATATCCATAGTGCCGTTCGACTCGGCCACAGCGCCCTTCGACTCATTCGAGTCAAACTGGCCACAGCGTTGTTGCACTAGGCCATAGAGCCCTCTGCAGCCGCAGCCCCACACACAGTTTCCTGCCAGCGTTGAGGGCCGGCTCTACACGCCTAACATTCTCAATGTTCGCGACCTTGGGAGGATCTCGGTCTTGCTTCGGCCTGAGTATTCTTGCAACGCTACTCGGTCTCGGTGCAAGCGTGCACCGCCCGTAGGCCCACCGCCAGTCAGCCTGCTTATCACAGGTTGCTGTGCCCGCCTAATTCACCACGGACATTCGCAGCTAACTTGAGAGCGAGTCCAGAAGTGCACCGCTCGCGCCGCCAGATGCTGAGTGTTGGTAGTTCCTCGCGAGACGGGGAACGATGTCGGTGGGCCGACATGGTCATACTACCCGTTCACGTAGAGCTGTGCATGCGGAAGTACGGGTTCACCGTTGAGTGGTGAGCACAAGCACGAAAGCTGGTCCACGCCAGCAGGGATGTTGAGCGTGAAGGAGGCGCAGCGGAACACGACCCTCGAGAACGCGACACTTGCTATCGGAGTGCCGGCGGCTCATGCGGAGTCGTCGAAGCCCAGGCAAGTTCCATCCAGGAGATGGAGTCAGTCCAGCGGGCACCCACTGTCCCTTGCCAAGAACTCACATGCAGGCGCACGCCTCAGTGTTGTTTCTTTTTTGCGTGCAGCCATACTGATGACAAAATGGCAAGGCCTATCAGCCTATCGCCAACGAAGGAAACATGGCAAGAGACATACTCACTTCCGTTGAGGCGAAGTGCATCAGAGCATGCTGTCGGCATCCCACCGCACACTATCGATCACAGCGAGGGTTCTTCAAGTAAATACTGGCAATTGGGCCACTCCGACACGACACTGATTCGAGTCCTTCATTTGGACTACTATTCGTGTCTGCTGTCGAACTTCTGCAAAGTCGTTGTTCATATTATGGACAATGCAACCATAACAGATGCGAACTCAAGGGGGTATGTAATGAGCGAGTTTAGGCCTCTCGAGCTACGCGATCCCATAGATGAAGTTATGAAGATATGATTGGTACGACTACGACAATGTCAAACACCTCCACATCGGCCGACGTACTGTAAAGACCTCGCGGATGCAGCGCATCGACGAATTCCTCAAGAAAAGACCGGTAATGTTGAGCATGACTACACCTTGGCGTCTCAGATTCGAGAGAAGCAGCCGTCCTTGGTATTTGATGGCGTTCGCAATCTCTCGGAGCCCTTGTAAAAGCTCAGGCGCAACAGGAACGTACCTGTACTGGGCTCCAGGCTTTAAGAACGGTCTGAGCGATCCCATGAATCTCGATGAAGATCAGCTTTGGGTAGCGCCAAGGTACAACTGCAACAGCATCAAATATCATGGCGCAAAACCCTTCGATAATCTGACTGATTCCATGATCCTGCCCGATGGTACTTGCTGGCGTACCTAGGACCGGTCATCACTCTATAATAATCTCAGGAGATTTTCTTCTATCTTAGAGATTAATTACCTTCAGGAATGACGTCCAGCCAATTATCCGCTGCGGCCAGGATTGACAAATCATAGAGCGAACTCGGTAAGCCTCGCGTGAGCTCGCAGGAATGCTGCTGAGTCGAATCAGTTGATGCCGAGCTACATTCCACAATCGATACTCGATGTTACTCTGTCTAGAGACTAGGGAATAGATCTCTTTGGGCACTGGAACCCTAGTGTCCTCCAGACAAATCTAACTAGCGACCAACATTTATAATTCAGGGTGCACCTCATTAGCTGGCGGACACATAGGAACCGGCGTGGCACAATATTGACTCAACATTGAACATAGTCGGAACAATTCCGCATAAAATAGAATGGATTTTCAAGCCCATGATCTGGGCATCATTACATTGAGAACCCTATTCGCCCTTTGCAAGGTGAACCTCAACAGCTTCGATGCTAGCTGGAATAAGTTTGTCCCCGGGCCGCGTACTAAGTAGTATTACACATGCACTTTCAACCGCGGCATTCAAGCCCCATGCACCGTCCGCAGAATGGCCAGGTCCAGCCTATTAACGACTCACACCAGCAGTGACAAGTAGGAAAATTCCTCAGCAGGCTGGAAAATCCTACACATCCTCCAAGCGGATACTCAGATTTGGGCGCGATAATATACATACTAGTAGGTAACCTAATTTCAAAGATTTCTATTACCTTTATTGTCAGTACCTCAGAGTTGTCTCACGGGTGGGGCACATCACACCCACCTACTTGAGCAAGGTCTGTCAGCTAGGTACGGTCACTCTTGGGTCACTTTGTCCATTTTGGTGCTGTTGGCAACATCTGCATTTATATCTCCTGTTATCTGCTTCTCTGCGGTTAAAATCTAGTATGGATCACGATTTCCACTGCCCAGTCTAGCTGCATTATTCCTTTGAAGTAACTTGACGGAGACACATCTCAGGAGCAGCTGCGGGTCTAAATTGGCAAATCCTGCTTATGTTGATGTCCCAGCAAAACAGCCGCTTTATTCACAGGAGTGGTACCTAAGGTCTGTGTCTTGGCCTACTTCATACAACACAAGCCAGGAGAAGCGCTGACACTATCTTCACTAAAGAGGCCCACTGAACAATCCTCCACCGTTCATGATACTCCAACCAGGAAATTGCAATATTCTCTTTCCAAGTCAACATTGACCACAGTATCGGACATAAGCACGGCAACCGAGCTCCTTCTCCTCAAGGACGTCAGACCAGAATGTCCAGAAAATACTCTGCTTTAGGAGTGCCAGAGAGATTCAAGTTAAGTACACTGGAGGCAAGCCGACACCAGTTGATGCAAAATCTCAACACCCAAAATCCCAGCCATGTGCTGATGGATCCATCTGTTGCTCTCGCTGTCCGCTTCGTTGTGTGGGGTGTCCTTCACACACTGCGCGTGCTTCTGGGGGACACGCTTCCAGCTCGTCTGTGGGGGTCCCCAGCCGCACGCACATTTGAGCCGGCCGAGGCAGCCGAGGCTGTCTCGTCCGGTCCACCCCACACACGGGCAAGACCTTCGTGCCGGGAAACGGCCACGAAGTCCCCTCCTAGACAGAGGATCTCGTGGGCAAGAAATGGAAGAATCTGAGAGCGAGACACGAGTGACAAGATACGCGGTTTCTTGTAGAGATCCGGCGGCCGAAGCGAGCCGAAGGCGCTTGCACAACAATGACAAATGTTGTGCTGGCGCTTGTCTTCACACCGCGTCGTACTTCGAGTACACGCGTCTTTCTAAGAGCTTCGGGCCTTCAAGCTCAGCTCTTTTTGCGCCCACCCACCCGCACCTTTTTCGTGGTTCTGTTTCTCTTCTTTTCGTTCAGCCCCTCGCAGCCGTTCAAGCTCGGCCCGCGAAAGTCTGCCCGAAGTGCCGTGCGGCTGGGGTCCCCAGCCGCACGCACATTTGAGCCGGCCGAGGCAGCCGAGGCTGTCTCGTCCGGTCCACCCCACACACGGGCAAGACCTTCGTGCCGGGAAACGGCCACGAAGTCCCCTCCTAGACAGAGGATCTCGTGGGCAAGAAAGGAATCCTTTCTTGAGAGGGGAATCAATCTGATGGGCCACATTTGATCGTTCATCAGCATAATGGCTGCTGTGGCCTCAATTCTTGTCGGTTTTGATCGTTTATAGGCTTATTCAACTCGTATTGGAACTGTGCTTGGGATCATCCGCTCAGAATTCTTGATCTCGCATTTCATATAATTTCTCATTTTCCGCCTTCTCAAAGTGAAACCCTCCTGTGAATGCATTATACATTGTCTTATGCCAATGCAATGACACAGGGCACTCTCTAATTATTCAAAGTACCATATATGAAGAGCATAGTCCCTTTTGGGCTCTCCAAAGAGTTTACATAGCTGTTCAGCATGAAAACCTGGTTACACACAAACTCATGTGCTAGGACTTTGTCATAGAGACCATTGGGCAATTCTAAGGGTGTCATCCCCTGCGGATTCATTAGGGGAAGATACTCAACCCAGGAACAGGCCAACCTGGGCATAATTGAGGCCACAACAGCTGTTCTGCTGATGAACAATCAAATGTGGCCCCGTCAGATTGATTCCCCCTCTCAAGAAAGGATTCCAGACCCAAAGTCGTACAATTGAAGTGGAGGACCCAGCCGCATTCATAAGGCGAACAGAGTGTGCCTACAAGCAAAGAAAACGGCCTCGAATTGAGGGCAGGGCAGCTATCCTGCTGGAAAAAGTTCAAAAATGATGAAATAAAACTCTTTTCGTCCCTCAGACAGATGTCCTTGGAGTTTGATAAAAAGTATGAGGATGCAGTCCGCTGCGCATTTGTAATGCGAATCGATTGAGGCTATAGACGAGACGAACGGATGGAAAATGAGCACAGGGCGGCCGTCCTAGTCGCGGGGATCAAAAAAGTACCCAAAAAAGCAAAAAAAAACCGTCCGCGCTTGTTGGACCGCAAACGGCTTTAAAGATCCGTCTTGGCAAATAATTCCTCTCATTGAAGGGAGCTCGTTTACAGGAGGGATAAGAAACAATCTTGTTTCTGAGTGACTGATAACAGTTGTCACAAAGTAGTGGCCACTAAATCAAGCCCACCATATTGGACCTCGCGTCTTGGCTGAATTTCAAGTATCAGTTTAGACCTCCCGGAGCCGGGTTTTCGGATCCCCGGGGCCTCATCATAAGCCGTAACAAGCAAGCATCACAAGTTTTACTCCCCCCCGGCCCGGGGCTTTCGTAGTCTCTCGTAGCCAGACGCTTCAACATAGAAACTCGTACCTCGTTTGTTGAATTCGATGCTCTGCTCAGTTTTGAGCCGCACCACTACCAATTACACGGAATTTGCAAGGTTCTCGACGGAATAGACCTTGTAGCTGTCACGCCAACCGGCTCGGGCAAGACTGGCTATCTCTTCCTGACCATCCTCGTCATGATGACCATCGCAAAAGCTATGCCCGGATGTCAAGTTTCCCGCGGACCCGGCAATCGTTGTCGTATGTCCCACTAACTCTGTAGAACAACAGATGGTAAGTAAATTGATATAATTGGATTGCCTGTGTCCTGATTCTTGTTCTTCAGGAGGAGAACATGGCCAAAATGGGCATTGCGGCACTTGTAACCAATTCAGATACCGTTGCCGCGGCTCGCATACGCGGCGAAGATCTGTGGATAAGGGCGCGCGAGGGTATTTCCATGCTCATCCTCGGTTCCGAGCAGCTCACATTGGGGGGCTCTCGTGCCCTGCTCTCATTCGAGGCATTTCACACCGGTGTCTGTGTCCTCGGGGTGGACGAGATACACTTACTCGTCCAATGGGGGCTTACCTTTCGCAAAGCCTTCACACAGACTGGTTTCATGCATTCACGTTTTTGCCCTGGAATCCCAATTATCGGTCCGACGGCCACTTTGCTCGCTGATCTCAAAGTCCAGAATGCAATTTTCTCCACGTTGGGGGTGAACCGCGGGGAATTCCATCTAATTCGCCGCTCAAATGCCCGTCATGACACTCAGATCCTGTTCCGCGAGCTCTTTTGGGGCATTGACGGCCTTGTATTCTCAGAAGTGGCGTGGGTCCTCACAAACAACGATAAAACAATCATCTTCGTCACGATCTCGCTTGTGTTTCGCGTCAACACATATCTTAACTCCCTTCTCCCTCTCACCTCCAACCGCGACTTCCGCGCTCGCACGCACACGGGCCTCAATTGGCCCGACGACAAGGCGCAAACATAACGAGGTGAGGGCGGCACGAACAAGCGATCAGGGCTGTAGAAAATGGCCCTGGAACTTCATTAGAATTGCAATGGTCTGCAGGACGTCAAGTCACGCAGTTCAAAATGTGGACCATTGCAAAGGCAACAGGGTCACGTGTTTCAAAATGTAAACCAGAAATTGCGCTCTGGAAAGCCCATTTCAATTCTGTATGAATTGCTTCATCTCTTAGGGCAAAGTCGTAGGGATATTCCCTCTCTGAAGTTTGTTGTGGAAAGATTGCTAAAATTTCCCTTCAGCTCCGGTCTATTTCATACATTGGACCAAAATTAAAAATCTGGTTTACAGCTCTTTGCGGAACTTAGGGCGCGGATCAATTTTTTTTCAAAAAATGATGATTTCAGCATAACACTCATACAGTGGTGCTCTAAAAAAGCGCCGAGCCCCGTTTGAGCTCATTTCGTGGTCGTATCCCTTCAAACAAAATTGTAGGATGAACGTTTAGTGATTTCAAGCTCATATGCACAGAAAAAACTATACTATACCTACTTCAATGTCCCGAAATAAAAATATTTGGCGCATTCTGAAAAATCGACGTTGTGAACTTGCTCGCTATCGAAAAATGGTCATCACTCCATGAAAGTACTTGAAAAATGAATTATACTCACATTTTAGTTCACTTGATTTGATACTCATTTGAGCTCACAATGGGCACTGCAAATAGGTCATTTTTGCCATTTGAGAGCATTATTGGCCATTTTCGCCTAAAATGGCAAACTTGAGAGCCTCTGTGTGAGCTCAAATGAGTATCAAATCAAGTGGACTAAAATGTTAGTATACTTCTTTTTTCAAGTACTTTCATGGAGTGATGACCATTTTTTGATAGCGTGCAAATTCACAACGTCGATTTTTCAGAATACGCCAAATATTTTTATTTCGGGACATTGAAGTAGGTATGGTATAGTTTTTTCTGCGCATATAAGCTTGAAATCACTGAAAGTTCATGCTACAATTTTGTTTCAAGGAATTTGACGACGAAATGAGCCCAAACGGGGCTCGGCGCTTTTTTAGAGCACCACTGTAACTCCCTCAAATCTTGGTCTTTTCTCCTGATTCCAACACCATTGTACTTGTATGGGATGCCTGCACCTGCATGCACCTGTGGATATATGATGATTATATAATCTGCACCAAACACGGGAATTAGGATCATTTTGTGTATATCACCTCCTGTACATGCCCTAGGTAACTATAGGACTGGATATCTCGCAGTAAACATAGCATGTATGATATATAGACGCAGGGATCCCTGTTTTGCGTCCATGTGCTGTAATTATGCTATACCATTGGCCTACATATACTGGGTCATATCCAGGACCATACGGGGCTCTGATATTGAAAGTCAAAACATGCCTGCAGCTGGATATATATATTGTCAGACATATGCGTGGACATCATGATGCCTAGACTGTTTGTGTTTGTACGGGAGGTGATATACGTGCAAATTGGTGACTTACCATATTTGGTACAGATTATATAATCATCCTATATCCACGGGTGCATGCAGGTGCGGGCATCCCATACAAGTACAATGGTGTTGGAATCAGGAGAAAAGACCAAGATTTGAGGGAGTTATGAGTGTTATGCTGAAATCATAATTTTTTGAAAAAAATTGATCCGCGCCCTAAGTTCCGCAAAGAGCTGTAATACTCGAGTAGAACCCTAGTATGGTTGAAAACACCTTTTGCGACGTTCTACAGCCCAAGTGCGCGAAATTGATGGGAATTTCCTAATATGGTAAGTAAATTGATTGGGCCGCAACTGTAAGGGCAGCAAAAGCGAAGCTAGGGAAAGTCAAGGCCCATAACCTGTGAGAAGATGGTCGTGGTGCCTCTATGTACTCAAAAAAAATTCTACACTGCAGAACGGGGTGGTAGAAATGTCTAAGTATTTTACATGGCTGCACACTGTGTTAAATGGAACATGGCTCTGATTCTGAGAGGGGAAGTCGGACCCCTTTATATCTTTCCTTACGGGCAACGTGATTTCGGCTCCGAGATCAATAACCCGGGCCGCAGTGCGGGGGCACCGAGTTCCGTGCTTCTATCTCCATTTGCAGGGCCTACCCCCCTATAAGAAGTGCACCGACATTGCCATCGCACCCAGCATTCACTACTGGATTCCGAGAGTTCTGTCGGGACTTCGCCTGCCCGCGGCTACGGCGGAGAATGGCGCTGCCATTCGGACTGTGAAATGGAACCACCGCCATTCTATTTGTACGCAATGTATCTGGCCCGGGTTTCGGGCTCGGGGAGCGGTCTCGCCGCCAAATGGCGCCGTGTTTTTACTGTCGAATCTCGGCGCACAGGTCCAGGCACACTTCACGCGCGTGCACACCGACCCGACCGGGAAGTGTGGATGGCAAGCCCGATTTTTGATAGGCACCTCCAGACAGTTTGTAATGACAGCTCAACTCCTATATAACAACTTTGCGATGTTTGAATGTTATACTAATCACCGGACTTCGAGGCGAATTCTCAGCGGCCGATATCCGGCAAATACACGATGTATTGGCTAAATATTAGCCGAATATTGGACCAAATATTGCTTCCCAAATATTTGGTGAATACATCCTGTATCCAGCAGATATTAGCCGCGTAGTGGGTGCATATTGGACGCATGTTTCCTCATTATGTGTTGGGGACTTCTCAATATTTTCGAGCTTGAGTTTGGGCCAAGCGACCCTTCGAGTGTGACCGACGTGTGACTCGACTTCTCATCCCATACTGCCATGACGAGGCACGCATATCTCCTCTTTCCTTACTCTCAAACACTAGATCTCCGGGAATCTCTTTCTGGACCCGCATTCCTCGACGCTCCTCAGGCTTCAGCCCGACTCCATCAAAATTCGACTTGCTAGATCTGTTTCCCTCCCGATTTCAAGGTTTCGCTTCACCACTCGTACAAATGTGTTCATGGGCACTGGTGGATGTTCCGTGCGCTCTAGTAGGCTTTTCCAGGCCATATCTTGCCTAATTCTGCCAGGGATCTCGTCAGTAAAAGCTCCACGCACGTTACCCAACAACGCTGCTGACACTCACTCTTCCTACTCCCAGATCTCTCCGGCCATGAATGCGTGAATGTTTGAACTCTCGCATATGAATGTATGTTCGCTCTGGAGATTAGCATTGCTAGTCAACTCCCAACCTATTTCAACCACGGTGGACTTACTCATGGAAGCTACCCAACATTCAAAATACATTCCTTCCGTTTACACGACACCAGTCCCTTCATGATCTCCAATTGGATGATTAAATTCAGCATGGATCTTCCTAGTCGGTAGAACCGCGCTCATACACGTAATCCGTCCTTTTCATTCAACATCATCCACTCAATCACGACGACTCCCTAATGTTTTGGATTGTCTCCAAGACGCCATCAGTTTGACGTCAATGGCTCGGTGGCGATGCACATCAATTTCCTCATCAAATCGCATCAATTGAATTGAAGCAAATGGTTTGCAAGGCATAGCATATGCAAAAATGCTCGGATCCGAATGGCGACTTGTGTTCTGGATTGCTTGGCGAATTCTGAGTAGGATTGTCTCCAAGACCATTGGGTTTGGGCCATCAATTCCATTCAATCAAATGGTTTGCAGGGCGTAGCGCCAATGTCAGCTGCTTCCTCTGGGTCCCGTTCACCAAGAACATCGTTAAGAAACCGTGTCTCAGTTTTATGCTCGGATTCAGACTGACTTTCAGAGTTATCGTCAGAGTCAGGATCGGCGGTGGCATTGTTCCGCGTTGTTTCCGGCGTATTCACTGATGCTTTCGAAGGATAACATTCCGGGCTTGGGTCCTCTCTGTTGACGACACTCTCAAATGATGTCCAGTGAAAATTCCGGTACGAGTGGCTTGTAAAGTGATCTTGGAGGTCAAGAAGATAAGACGCAACTTGCTGTCCAGACAACTCCTGCTGTGAAATCATGGCGTGTGCACACTTTTGACAGTTTCTTGGCACGGGTTGTCATGTTGTCTTCAACAGGGTTGTATTCACCTAATTTTTTGACAGCTAGTTCAAGCATTGCGATTGCGACGTGAGTCTTCATCTGCGACTTTGTTATGTAGTCAGTGATATAGTACAAGATTCCCTTGGCGGATGCACCCGAACCGATAAATTTGATGTCCATATTGCAACGTATCACCTCAATCATGGTTGCATTGAAATTATTGACCAAACCATTGAGACATCGTAAGTGAATATCACCGGTTTCTGAGTCGAAGGAGCTTTCAGCACAAAAATTATCCTCGTGGAGGTCAAATCGGCATGTTTTGGACTCCGGTGGTCCTCGCCAATATTTGAAGCAAGTCTTGGAATGTGTGTGACTCTGACATTGCGAAACAACATTGTGCAGATCTTTCTGACGTCGAGGAGAGAAAGAACCGCCCCTTTCGTGCAATTTATTCGTTCAACAAAGTCACTGGGGGCAGATCAAGAGCAACACACCATTCAAATATATGGTGCATTTGGTTGAATTGAGCTCAGTTGAATTGGCTATTCACTGTGGAGTCTGCAAAGAATTGTGAATCGGTGAACGCACGTGGGGCGAGAAGCAATTGATAACTCGGCACTGAGAGTCGAAGAGCGAAACCAATTATCTGAACTTGACCAAATAACGTAGAAGCGCAACACTTCATTTCCCTTCATTTCACCTCTGGATGCAATATTTTGGTGTATT
This sequence comes from Mycena leptocephala, assembly GCA_029378395.1. Lineage (NCBI taxonomy): Eukaryota > Fungi > Basidiomycota > Agaricomycetes > Agaricales > Mycenaceae > Mycena > Mycena leptocephala. Next base: position 122,244 of record JARJLF010000657.1, on the reverse strand, counting down.
TTTGTTCGCCTTTTGAGCCCACCATTCAATTCTGTCCGTGGGTGAAGGTTGTTCGAAAATTAAACTCATCTGTGGGGCAATTTGGTAATGAGTTGAAATTAATCTCCCTACCAGCTGGGCTTTGGTCGTTCAATACCTTGATGAGCTTTAATATAATTCCCCCTAGCTACCTAGGCTTCGACCGATCGATATCTTGATGAGCTTTAATACATCTGAGCCGTGAAATTGTTGTCAAAATTGGGGTGCTTTGCCAATCAAACGGGCATCTCACGGTTGGGCTCGGCACCGCAACGTTCAGCGTATAAGACCGTGCACGGCATCTCAATGTTGACGGACGTACCGGTTTACGGGACGGTGGGCAGCCCTACTTTTCACCAAATGCCAGTGGCACTGGGGAATTTTCCTGATATGGGAAGCAGACTCTCCACGGAGGCGTTGAACGCGCGGCGCGTGTTGGACCGGGCAGCCCACTGCACTTGACAATTCCGGAACGGTTGGTTGTGTGACTTAGTCAAGTGATCGGCCGCCCAACGTGACGGTAAAAGCTCTGAAGATGTAACAATGGACAATCCGCAGCCAAGGCTCTAAGGTGTGACTTGGACTACTGAGCCCCCAATTGTTCTCGTATTTGCATCTATCCCATGGAACCTCCTCCCAAACGGCCATCACGAGCGAACACTGTCACTTTGGACGCTGAATTGCTGGATTATTTTTCATTTTCCGCGGATCTCCCGATTCTACACTCATTGGATCCATTAAAACTGGTCAAACGCAGAAATCGTGGGGCCAAAATCAACATCAGCAATCCCTTGCACCCAGTGCATCTGACACATCAACTTCAACTCTTCCACCCAAGAGCTCAGCGGTTTGCCGTCGTATTATTGTCAGCTTTTGAAGGAGAGCGGCTACGTACCGTCAAGGCGCCCTGAGATGCCACTGCTCAGTAATGCTACGGTTCGTACATCATCCGCGGTTTCCAAAGCTCGGTGTCTGACATTTACATACAGATCGACTACAAAACAGCCGAATCCGAGGCGTCAACGTCATCTATACATCCGCACCGCCGAACGACCAAATACCAAACTCCGAGTCTAAAACAGCTGAATCCGAGGCGTCAATGTCATCCATACATCTGCACCGCCGAAATCTACTCTCATGCAGCCTCAACGGCCAAGTCCTAGCCAACTCTGCGTGCCAAAGTCACGAAGAAAGAGAGCCGGCCAGCCTTTACGCGTCGCCCAAGCAGCATTACCCGGCTCTCACTGCGCTCAACCACATGGATATAGAGAATGGAACGACTGGCCCCCTTTGTTGTCTTTGATCTTGTCTCGAAGGACTCCTTTGAGACCTGGCAAGCACTGTAAAAATTCATCCCCCTCATCTGGCAACCGGAAATTAATGAGCAATTTTCGGGATAAAAAATGCCGTACCTGCATCCAAGCCCTGGGATAAGAAACACAGTCTCAGCCTCCCCATTATCTCAAGGACGTCGCTTACAGAGCCAGAAATTGTATGTTGCCATGGAATTGAAATAGGAATCAGACGCGCTCATCAGAAACTTGCCGGGGAACTCCCGGGAGCGGACATGCGGTACTTGTCCTGAAAAATCACGCAACGATGTAATTGTGATTGAAAATGTGGCTACATGCGGCAGCGCTTGTGTCAGTTCCTGTGCTGAGGTGCGGGACGCAGTAGTAATATGGGGATGATTAGAAGCAATGCATTCTGCATATGGGAAATGTGAGGATCGGCACTTGCGGAGCTGCAATTTCCGTGGAAACATGGCTTGGGACAATTCACATCTCAAATCGAAAATCGAAAATTTTCTTTTCCGAGATCATGGGCATGAGCAAATTTGAGGTGATTTGCGTCGGACACCATCAAGTTATGGAGACCATCGGACAAGTGAGGGAGACTGTGGTGAAGGAATTTTCCGGCATCTGTGAGTGACTTTCGGGCTACCTAACAAATAGCAAGTATGGATATGCACTACACGCAGAACTTACTGTATGGCAGATTCACATGGGGCACCTATTCGGTAACTTGGATATCCTACTCGGTGAGGGTGGGCGCTGGTATAATCAGCAGGGGATGCATGCATTCAAGAGCGGTGAACATGGGGCAGGGGCCTCTCTCACGCGTTTCAGTGGTTATATGCACAATGTATGCAAAGTCCACCAAGATTAACGGCCCGTAAATATGTACCAGATGCAGGTTCGATGCTGCGAGGGATTTGGAGGCAATTCGATGACTTGGATGGCGTTGACATCTAGGTTGGATTCAAAGTGCGCACATTTTCCGGGGAATTCCCGGGTGAAACTATGGCACATATACTGTAAAATAAATACAAGGACACACAGTCTCGCCGTTTCCTTGAAAAACACCCAACTTGCACCACTTCGCGAGAAACGTGCAACTTGGGGGACATCGCTTGGAACTGTATCTGTCACCAGCTTAGAAAAGTTTAAACCAAGCGTGTTTTTTCGGGAGGTTTGCTTAAGCCGTTTAAACCATTTAAGCCTTTTAAGCTAATTTAACCATAGTATGACAGCGAACTATGTAGAGTACTATGCCCCCAGGCATTAATCCGATTACGCCGATAAAGCCAGTTTAACCGATTGAACCGTTTAAGCCAGTTCAGTCTGTTTAAGCGGCCAAAAGCCGATTAAACCAGTTAAACCAATTCAGCTGACTCGGCCGAATAAACCGATGCATTGGTGGATTGAACCGTTTGTTGAGCAGCACAAAAGATGGCATGAGGAAGATGGAATGGGATATACTCAGGGTGTCCGCATTGATCTGCAGTTGTAATAGGAAGATTGACGTCAACGTATCAAGAAACTAGCCACTCACGCAAACACGCACCACACCAATTCTAAACCAAGAAAAATCCCAGATCTTCTTTAGAACAGGAGGTCTGAAGAGCATGTGCAACCCCCATTCAGTCGTTTTGGCCTTGAAGCGGGAAATCCCAGTGCCACTGGGCCAGTGGCATGACAAGACTCCAGGCCTCCAGGGATGAAGACTCAGAGGACAGTGCCGACAGAAATGGGAGATGAAACAATATTTACTGACCACTGTGAGACTGGGGAACGAGAGGAGAGCACTGGTATGATGGGGTCTTTGCATGGGGAGAACGGCAGAGGCAGAGAAGATGGGAGAGAGAGAAAGACGCGTGAGGTCACAAAGTCACGGTGGCATCAAACAATGTGCGGCCACAAAAGTCGAACAAAGAAGCCAACCAAACACGACACATGATGGCCTTTGCTTTTCTAAAACCTCTCCTCAAGTTGTTGCCTCCACCTATGATCCTCAGCCCCACCAACCAGTGACTTACCTGTTCTTCGACTATCAATCTTTTCAGTCATGTCGCGCAGACGCTCCCGGGCCGGCAGCCACCCGTGCCACCACCTGTGGCAGACCATCTCCTGAAGCTCCCTGCACAAAAACAGTGTACTCAGCATGCAAGGTGTGCCACACCCATTCTGTCCTCGGGCCTGATCTTCGACTTGGAGTGACCATGGGTGGCTAATCGGTTTAATCAGCTCAAAATCTGGCTGCAGTTTGAATTGGTGTGACTGGTTTAAATTGCTAAATTGGCTCAATTATTGCCAAAACTGGCTTAGAGGCTTAATTGGTTGAATTGGCTTAACCAGGTAACCGATTCAGCCGATTAACCTGGACCAGGTTAGTCTGCTTAAGCAGATTAAATTGGTTCAAACGGTTCCAACAGCTAAATTGGCTTGATTGGCTTAATGTCTGGGGGTGTGTAGTAGTGTACATAGTCTGATGTAATCCTACAGTTAAATTGGCTTAAAAGGGTTAAACCGTTTAAATGGTTTAAGCAAACCTCCCGAAAAAACACCATTGGTTTAAACCAACCTAAGCTGGATTTATTTTTTGGCATGCCATTCACTTGCGCCAGATATTGGGTCATAGACCCAATGGCTATCTGGACAATATGCCAACGGGCTTCGAGTGTCGGGTGGGTGCGTTCCCACCGCTCCAGTGTTACATTTATTTTCTCGATAGTCGGGGTCCATATCGCGTGGGCATCTATGCCGTTCCCAATCCTGGCACCGAGGATGCGGACCGACTCACCCTCCTTTGCGATGTGGATGTTTTCGGGAAGGGGGGGATCCTGTGGGTTCAACTGGCGTGTTTCAATGACTGTGTTTCTATACTCGTGTGTCCCTATTGGAATTATTTCTGTTTTCCCGACATTGAATTTAGCGCTGGAGGCCTGGCACCAAGTTGTATGAATTTTTTGCAAGTCCTCAAAACTGTCTTCTGCCCTCAAGTAAACCGTTGTATCCTCCGCAAAGAGGGCAGTGACGATGTTGTCTAAGAGTTCTGAGACTCGGTATCCAGTAAGGTTTGAGTGCCTTAACATAGCTGCCAGCGGTTCTATGGCTAGGTTGAAGAGCAGGCAAGATAGCGGGTCGCCTTGTCTAACCCCGCGTGTCACTTTGAAGGGTGAACTCAGTACACCGTTTATTACTACTTGCGTTTCGGCATCAGAGTAGAGAGACTTAATTGTATTTATATATTTTTCAGGAATACCGCGACGTGCCATCGCCTGCCCTAAATATTTGTGCGAGGTTTTGTCGTAGGCCTTTTCCTGGTCCAATGCGACAATGGCACCATTTTGAAGCTCGTCTTCTGCATATTCCACCATCTGTTCGCAGAGAAAGATCTGGTCCGCAATGCTGCGTCCTTTCATAAAACCAGCTTGGTCCTTGTGGATTAGGTGTGGTGCAACCTTGGTTAGTTTCACAGATAGAGCTTTTGTAAATATCTTATAGTCTGTGTTGAGAACGGTTATCGGTCTATAGTTTGCGATGTCGGTCTGATCTTTTTTCTTAAGAATCGGGCACATCCATCTTGTGGCAAATTCTGTTCCTTTACTGTTACAAAGTACGCGCCCTCCATTTGACCCTGGCGTTGTTTATTATTCCGGTATGTAAACATGTTTATAAACACCTGTTTATAAACCGGTTTTTAAATACATCTGGCCAGTCGGCCGGTTTTTGATTATGTCATGCAGCGATATCCTCGCTTTACACTGCCCTCTCGCTGGTATGTTGACCTCTGTCAAGCTCCAGAGCGACATATTGCAATAAAGAATTGTAACATGCATAAAAATGAACCGTATCGGCCATCTCGGCCACATGGTCGACTCGATTCAGAGAGCCGATTTCATGAATCCACGCCAGAATGCATGTTGCCTGGCCATTATGAGTCTCCGGCCTTCTAAAAAAAGAGTCCTGCACACCGAAACTGCAAGCGCGCGCGCGGAAAATGGCATTTTTGGAAGCAGCGAGCTAGTTTTTTGGCGGTGGTTTATAAACATGTTTATAAACAGCCTTGTTTATAATACAGGTTTGTAAACCGGCTTTTAATTCCAAAAGAATTATAAAGAGCACCCTACGCGTCAAGTTGGACATTACATAATTATTATTATATCCACTGACTGCCGCCGCCGCGCAGTCTCTGCCGCAAGCTGCTCGCTCCGGGATTGAGGAGGTGAATCTAATTCCCACATCATCGCCTAAGGTGCATGAATTAATCTTCCCTACAGGCATACTATTCCGTGAGCAAACCGCTCAAACGGAGATCACCAGCAGCCGAGTTGTCAAGCCAGACACGGGACACGACATCTCTAGACGCTCGACATTCCCCATCCACACCTCAAGCATCTCGAACAGGCGTGAAGAACCAAAATGAGCGACAGGCGAAGAAAGCCAGCAGGGAAGGACTCACGTAGACTCGTGACCAGTCTGCCTACGCCGTTCTAACAAGGCGGGCTTGTTGGCGTAGGCAGACTGGTACTTCTCGGAAGTGTCAATCGAGCTGGGGCGGAGTTTGAAATTAAGTCTTGACTTGAGTAAGACCAATGACGCAATGAGCCGCGGCAATTCCGGAGATCACGGTCCGAAGTTGATTTCTACTAAAACTATCCTCAAATTTTACGGCGTTCTGTACCATAAAGAGCAAAATTAAGGAGGCCAAATGAAAGGGATAATTCTTTTATTTATTAGCCCAGCTTCAATCAAAAAATAAGTAAAAAAACTGAGCATAAACGAATTAAGATTGTGAAAAAGCCACTTAAATTTCAAACTCCGCCCCAGCTCGATTGACACTTCCGAGAAGTACCAGTCTGCCTACGCCAACAAGCCCTCCTTGTTAGAACGGCGTAGGCAGACTGGTCACGAGTCTAGGACTCACGGGGCTCTGAGTCCACGGATTGGTGTCCTCGACGTCGTCAAAAGCCGTATCGATCAGTCGTCTCGAATTTACCCACTGAATTCTGTGAAACCCATACGAGTTCTCACCCGAAGAGCGGGATAAATTCTGCCAGAAATGCTTCGGAGCCCAGGTCGACGTAACTGCGACAATCGTGGAGAGACTATACAGTTACAAGGTGACTTGTGCAGAAGCAGATATCACAGTAAAGTGCTGAAGGTGCGTTGCAGGCGTGTTGTAATAAATAATGAGAGGCTGTCATATAAAGTTAATAACCTGCGTATCCTTGACTTTGATTAATGTGTCGATGGTCTGCAGCTTGCTATGGGCAAACATCGAAGCCCAGGCAAGATATAAACAAGGCCATAAATGGGTAATATATTACAATAGGTTGACCAGGACATATGCTGGAGCCTCAAACCGATGTAGGCGACCGAAACTCTTAATGATATCCAGACTCGCATAGCGAGTACGTACCTTGTTTTGGCCCTCCTCAGCCTCGTGACGTAGAATGCAGCTAGGATAGTCTTTGACGGAGACATTAGGGTGAGGGGCCGTTCTGTTGTCAAGCAAGATACTAGAGGTTCTGGATACAGACGCGCGTGCCCCTAGCCGGCCTCGGAACTGGGAGAGTAAGTCCTCTTGGAGTAATGCATCTCCCTCCCTCGAAATGTAAGAGAGAGGCGCCGTTAGTGCGAGAGCCGATGGTTCGAACCCACCGGAGGACATGAGGCACGCTTCATTTGTCGCCTCGCGCGTCGCGTCAATGTTTTCGCCAATTTGAAGGTGGATCAACTTCGTAGGTGCTGCGAAATCAAAAGCAAAGGAGATCACGCCGAGAGACTAGAAACATCGAGCGGTATGCACGATAGAGCGATGAAGTGCCAGAAATTCGCCATTTATGGATGGCGCTTCTTTGCGAGTCCTTCCGCGCTTGAAATAGGTACGGAAGTGTGTGCATTAATGAGGAGACCCAGATCTGCGGCATGGATGAGTCCCTGGATGTCTGTGCGGGAGGACAGGAAAGGAGGACCGCGTAGAATGGAGCTCGAATGATTACATTGCCAAGAATGCACGTCAGACCGACCATGAGGGGGGAGCAGGCAGAGGGGATGCAGAGTTAGACGGAGAAGGACGGTACGGGCCATCGGCCAGTAATCGTATAAAGGCGGAGGGTGCATATAAAAGATATAACTCAGTTGGGCACGATACGGTGAACAACTGTATATTCCACACCTATAAAAGATATAACTAGGTATGAAATAAGTATGAGAAGAATAAATAAAGAGATAAAGAGACGAACCTCAGTTGGGCACGATACGGTGAACAACTGAGGGTCGTCTCAATATGTAGGTTGTATATAAGGATGCTCGGTAGTACTTTTCTTGCAGCTTTTCGCACTTTTTGGGCTTTGGGCTTTTTGTGGCTTTTTTCGGCCCTTTTTATCTGGCTTTTTTCGGCTTACGGCCCTTTTCCACTTTTCGCAACTTTTGACAACAAAACTCTTCGGTCCAGTGGATTACATGCTATAGAATGATAAAAGATGCCGAATTGATATCAAAGTAGTGCACATTCCGATAAAGTCAACTAAGGCTGGAACATTATGATTAAATATGGTCTCTGGCCATAATGTACTGTAATCATAATATAATCTTAAAGTTTTGGCCCGTATCTAATCGTAAGGGTATCATACTCTAATGTAATTGTAATTAAATCATATTTAATTGTATTTAATCCATATTTTTGGACCCCAAATCTTTCATCTGCTGCAAGCGCCAGATTCCCGCCAAGTTCCTCGTATTTTGTTGCAAGTAATCAGAAAGAGTGGTGCAAGGCTCTGCCTCGGTCTTACATCTTCTTCAATGCTTTGATTGGGGTTAGTGCCAATTTTTATTGACTCTGAAGTAGTTCACCCATTTTCGAGAGCTCAGAGTGACTGATGAGTGAATTCAACATGTGTCTTCAATTCCATCGCAATGGGAAACAATATCACGTGGGTGATGTGCGCCGTTGATCATGGACCAAGCATCAGCATACTTTCATTGAAATGTGCTGTCGATGAGGTCCTGACCATATCTAGGAGTATACTTGAACAGGGGGTGGTCTATCCTGCCAAATAGGCACATCTTGACCACAATTGATTGATTCCCTCAACTCAGCCAGGTCTTAATATTATGATTAAATATCAGGGTCATATTGTAATATAATCGTACTGTGGTTGACTTTCCATAAGCATTAAAATAATTTCTGGATTATTTGAGCGGTGCCAGCGATGCCGTCACAAGGGTTTAATTCAAGGAAACTAACCGTTGTTGGTTCCCATAAGCAATATATCTTATACCTTTATTTAATATTCTGTTTGTCGCGTTAAGCAGCACGTGCCGTATAAACAACGCGTCTCAGCTCTCGCCGACTCGTCCCACGCCTTCGCACAAATGGATATTGACGCTTTCTTTCACCACCAACTTGACGACATCGAGGATGAAGAAATGGAGCACGAACAACTGCTTGCTGGGATGGCAACTGCTGTGCTACTGATTGGAGCCATTGAGGCGCAAAGACTACGCGCCGAGCGAAGGAAACCAAGTAGACTGTACTTGTGTCGGCCTCAGCTCCTTCCATTACCCCGAGTTGCCACTAGTCTGTAGTTTACCGCGCCACTGATGTATGGAGGGTAGGGTTGTTACATAATCTGCGGAGTTTGAATTTATTCCCACGGTCCTTCTACGCTCGTAGCCATTTCCCTCGCTAGATTCCAGAGGAAAGGTGCGTTAGAATAGCATTCTAAAGTAAAAGGAGGCCTTACAACATATATTCCTCAACCATATCCATCCGAATCACTTCCCCACCTCTTCGGGTAGCGGCCCGATGCCGACCCATCAAATTTCGGCATCGTTGCTCTTCTACTCTGGCACTGAGCTTTGGCTGGAGAAGTTATTGATTTTGGGTCACTACACGTCGATACCCACAAATTTTATCAAAATCCGCGTTGCACAGGGCATTTTGAGAACCAAAAGTTTTAAGATTACATAACAGGGTCGGGTACCGATCAAAGATCAAAGGGAATCGACAGACTACAACAAAGCACAGGTACGAGCACTTTTTTGTTGTAGCGTCTGTTTATAAGAGACTAGAGTTGCCACACCATGGCAGGTTCTCCACAAGAGCCGAAGCGACCGTACCTTCATTACGACGATGGGCTTTGACGTCACCACATTCAATCTGATTCTTGCGGCCGGATTTGATGTAGCATGGAATACAACGCCGATTCCCCGAGAAGACGCGGTGGGTACTGGAAAGACACGTCCAGGTGCACGATCACTTGATGCATCTGGAGCTCTTGGCCTCCTCCTCCATTATCTGAACTCGACAATGCGTGAGATCAGCTTGCAGCAGATCTTTGCGTTGATCCCGAGTACCGTTTCACGCTACATCACATTCGGACTGCAGCTTCTTCTCGCCACACTTCGAATGATGCCCGATGCTGCTATCTGTTGGCCTCATCCCGACGAATTTCACACTTACAATGAATTGATTATCGCACGCCATCCCCGCTTAACCGGTGCCTTCGCAAGCATCGATGGACTCAACCTGGCCTGCCAGACTTCGGATGATGAAGAAATAGAAAATGCTACATACAATGGTTGGCTATGCGAGCACTTTGTGAGCTCGGTCCTGGTGTTTTCGCACAAAGGTGATTGAGTTGAGTTTACATCCTTTGGTCGGACAAACTTAATGATATATTTTAGGGACAATTATTGCCGCCAATCTCAATGCCCCTGGCAGCTGGCATGACTCGCGTGTTGCCCAGCCTATCTACGAGAAGCTTCGCACCCGTACACCCGATGGCTTTTATCTTGTTGCTGACACCGCATTTCCGCGTGGTGCACAGCAGATTGAGGGTAAAATCCGGGCTCCAATCAAAACTAATCAACGAATGCAGGGGACGATGGATGAAATTCAAGAAAGACTCGCCTTTGATCGAGAACTCCTTTCATACCGCCAAACAGCCGAGTGGGGGATGCGCGCGTTGCAAGGATCATTCGGCCGACTTCGAATACCGCTAGAAATTGGCCGCCAGGCAGAGCGTGGAGATTTGCTCGAGATTTGTGTCCGGCTCAACAATTTGCGTGCACAATTGGTCGGTATTAGCCAAATACGCAGCGTGTACATGCCGCTGTGGAAACAAACATGCGAACAAGAGGAGGTCTGGACAAATTTCGAGACCATGTTGTTTGGCGACCAACGCCGTTCGGATCGAGTCGCACGGTTTCACAACGTTGCAATTTACGAGTCAACAAATTGATTGACTACGTAGCACAGAGAGGGTATCGAGTAGTAGATCTACCAAGGTCCAAGACGGTATTCGTATGACTATGTATTAAGAAGTGTCCGTAGGTAAAAGGGTTCAAGCAGGAGTGTGGTTTACGAGCGACAAAGTTCGTGAAAATGTTCAGATCAAATCTTTGGCGTCCCCAATGTACGACGAATGAGGGAAAGGGGTCGCCGCCCTACCTGCAGTGTCAGCAGCAGCGGAACTGGCACCGGCAGTGGAAAAGCCAGCGCGAGCGGCTGAGGAACTGGGGCCAGCAGCGGAGGAGGAAGGGTGTTGGCGTGACTGGGAAGAGCCAGATGAAGAGAAGTAGAGGTCGAAGGGAGACGAGGGAGGCAAGGAAGGGTGCCCCCGCGAGGAAGAAGAAGTGGGGTCGCGATTTTCCTTCTCTGAATCATCGCCGGCAGACGCATCGGAGTACCATTGAGTACACGCACCACCATCACCATAGATCCTCTCGCTTCGGATCTTTCCCTCCACCCGCTCAAGGTCAGGGTACTCTTCCGCAACATAGCGTGCACGGCTGCGGCGCTTCTTACCACCACCCAGACCACGCTCATACATTGCCAACATCATCTCCGCACGATCACGGGCGCGCTCCGTGTCATGCGCATGGGTCTGGGCAGCCATGAGCTGAGTGCGGAGACTCTCGTTCGTAGCCTGCGCATCACGAAGTTGTTGGTTAACTGCGAGGAGTTGGGTGTTTTGGAAAGAGCGCTGGGAGCGATCCGCATCTCGAGCTTGCTGCGCTTCGGGGTCAAAAGCCTTGGCAAGCTTATTGACGACACAATTTTATAAAGAGAGTGATAACCTCCTCTGCAAATGCCTCCAAAACATCCTGACCACCTTTTGGCCAGGAGTGGTGCGACCCGGGAGAAAGAGGAGGCTTCCACCAACGCCTGATTTTACCTGGAAGCACCTTGCTATGCATAAGAGATGGCCTAATATTAAGGAGTTTTCAACCCTTAAATTAACTTCAGACTTAACCCTTAAGAACAGCGCTGAAATTTTGTGGCTGTGCGCATATTTATCTCCCCCCGATGCAGAAGTGGAATGAGTGCTCATTTTCTGGCGGAATCATGATCCGGCTAGGTGCATGCAGCCACCAACAAATGCGCAGAAAATTTGACCCCCGGCGAACCACGTTGTCAAATATTTTCCGAATTTTGCGGCTGTGCGCATATTTTTGTCTCTTCCCGACGCGAGCCCAGACTAGCCACTTTGTCCAGTGTATTACCAGCTCAGAGGAAAAGCAATTTGAGTCGGGTAAAATATGGATAGGGTCTCATTTGAAAGTACGTTCCAGCCACATAGACAGTTTCTCTCGATAAGAGGAGTTGCCAAATTTAATCCTTAGAAATCGATTTTCACCGGAATTACCAGTTTGAATTTACCATCGAGCTTGATACTTCCCCCGATTTTGCTTTAGTCTTCTCAAGACCGACCATGAATTGTGAGACATGACGCGAACGCGTTGGGAGTCCCCGCCTAACATAAAGGTCTCCGGTTGTAGCTTCTACTAGCAATCAAAAAATATTGAAGGCGGCCGAACCAATAGCGACAACATCTGTTGGGTGTCTCAATGCGCAACTTGCCCTGGGCACTCATTAAATTCCCGTTCCTGAGTCCAACGCGCTGAGGTGATAGCCAGCGCGATTCTGAACAAAACTTAGTCTGCCGCCTCAATACAGGGGCTGTGCAATTGACGCGACATGGTCAGAAACTCGTTCAGATAAGGTAGAGTAATACCCTGAGTCCTGTAGCAAAAACTATGGATAAAAAGTCACTTAGATCTTGTTTCAGAAGGAGATTTGCGGGTGGTTCTGGCTTTTTTTTTCGGGGATTTTGGAAGACAACAACGGTCGCAGAGTTCCACTAGCTGAAAACCATAACCTGCACCTATGACCACGGGATGAGCTGTTCGATTGCGAAGCACGGAACACAAAACTGCCGAACCCGGCAGAAATGCATTAGAGTATGATGCACGGGATGGGCCGTTCAATTGCGAAGCACGGGACACAAAATTACTCCCTTATACCGGCCGACCCCGGCAGAAATGAATTACAGTATGATGCACGGGATGAGCTGTTCAATTGCGAAGCACGGGACAAAAAATTGCTCCCTTTCCCGGCCAAACCCGGCAGAAATGCATTTTGAAGCACGGCATGGGTTGTTCAATTGTGAAGCAGGGTGTTCTCAAGCATGGCGCGCACTTCCGGTTGGTCGCTCCTGGCTCAAATCCTGACGTTTGTGCCGCCCGCCGCCAGCGGCATCTCACGTGACTGGGTGGGGGAAAAAAAACCCCCGTTTTCACGGAATTTATGAAAATGGCTGTAAATCTTCCAGGACTATGACCTACACATCAAAGTTCACTGGTGCGCACGGACCGGGCTTTGTTTTTAAAAAACTCATGAAGTAAGTACGGCCCCGGGAGGATTCGAACCTCCACTTCGCATTTACGTCATATTGAAGGAAGATCATGTAAATTGAAATGGGCGATGTGAGGCCTCACAACCCCGGTTTATCTCCGCAACTCGGCTTCTTGTGATCTGTGCGTGACATTCCCACGCTCCCAATCCGGTCGGATGGTCTTTTCTCAACACTGCCAAAATCTTTCCCATCAAAGCTGCTTTACACCGATTGTGAGGTTAATGCCAGTGGACGCTGGGACCAAACCAAAAATCCAGCTGCAAGGAAAGATGGGGGCCGTCGTTGGCTACAATTCTAGCGCTGAATTTCTCGATTAGGCCGATAAATCAGTGGCAGTAGCGGGACGACCGAGCGGCGAGGGTTGCAACTCATAAATCGCCGTCGTCCTCTCATCCGCTGCCCTATTGGCACTCTGCCATGACCGTTTATACTCGCTTCACCGCTGCTGATGGGCTCCGTTGGTAGAAATACTATAGGGGTAGAGCATGTTGGACTGGGCGAACGCAGAAGGCCCGTGAACTCGACCGAGACCACCGATGACCGCACGGTAAATATTGCCAATACAGATGCATTTTTACAACAGAACTCTGTCTATACTCAAATTTTTACCCCGGACCCTGGCCGCTCTCTCCTTTTCCATCTGCCCCGGCTACTGCAGGATTGGCCCATATTCAACTGCCGGGTGGTGCCGCAGTTTGTACTTTCGCGCTTCCACAGGCGCATGGGCCTCCCCAGTGTCCAAAATGTTTGAAGGTCCAAACACTGGCCTATCAAGATTCATACCATTTGACCGAACTCCTCAATGCTGCGAAAGATTGGTACAAGCATATAAATATTATCAGCAACTTCTGGGTTTCCCCTGGAAACAATCACTGTGAGCATAACACTGGTCAATGGTTGCATATTATTATCTCCTCCAGGTCTCCACGAAGCGATCCCGGGAGTTCGACGCCTCTCACTGTGGAGAATTGACCTGGTTTGTGAGATAGAATTAACAGGGGACACTGTTTGTTTGTATTTTTCCTGCCCAGAAGAGCTCTGATTTTTGCACCCAGTTATTCGGGAATTAATGGAGACAGATTTGCACCGGGTAATCCGCACTCAGAGCCTCACTGATGACCACTGTCGAGTACTTACGTGGGCTGATTTGGAAACCGATAAATCGCTAACTTTCTCATTTTCTCCCTCTCAGTACTTCCTCTACCAAACCCTGAGGGCTCTAAAATCAATTCATAGCGCAGACATCATTCAACGTGACCTTAACCCCGGTATCACCTCCCAATCAAGCTGGAGAAATTAGGTCTCCATACCAAGTCACGTTTTTGATGGCGGCTGGGCGCGTCCTCCGAGCCCGTGATCGCGTTGATCGGTGGGACCTTTTGGGTCCGCATTGCCGCCCTGAAAATGCTACGAAAATTTGGAGGATGCGGAAAGTTTTGTATTGAGCAGGCCTATCCATTTCCGGGCCCAGTGAATGTGCCTCAGTCTTCTGTCCCGGGAATTGCGGTTGCTATTGATTCGGACCGGATGGAATACGGTCCTCACAGCACTGCCTCCCTTTAGATCAAAGCCCCCAGGTAGACTCGTAACCAGTCTGCCTGCTACGGCAACACTTAGTGCAAGCACTATGCCGTAGGCAGACTGGTACAACTCGGGAGTGTTAAAAGGGCTGAGCGCGGAGTTTGAAAATTTCCATTTCCATCGTTATGGCATCAAATTTAATTATTTCTTTTCAGTTCAAAGGAGGGGTAGGGATGTAAGGCTCATAGCTACACTTCTGTCTTTTCAGATTTTTTATTTTACCCCCAGAGAGTCTGCACGCGAGAGCCAGTTTTAATCGAGAAACTAACTTTCGGACCGACGTCACCGATAACGACGTCATCTGCCGTCATCGGCGCCACCCAAGAATTTCAAACTCCGGGCTCAGCCCTTTGGCGTGTCCCGAGTTGTACCAGTCTGCCTACGGCATAGTGCTTGCACTAAAGAATTGCTGTGGCAGACTGGTAACGAGTCTAGCCCCCAGGCTCAATGACGCGGGTGGCAACGGGAAATCCGAAGAGACAGTTTTGCTTAGAATCGCGCTGGCTATCACCTTCCAATCAAGCTCGGGAAATTAGGTCTCTAGGGTGATGGCCAGCGCGATTCTGAACAAAACTGTCTCCTCCAATTTCCTCCTGCTGGCCCCTGTCTCGGTAACCCGGATGTTCCGGTGCGATCTCCGTGATTGACAGTGGAGTTTCAAAATGTAGTGCAGCGATCGCACCAGAACGTCTGGGGTATTTCGTATAGCCGAACCTGCCATCGAGTCACAAAACGTGACATTTGGCTGGAGGATCTGCCAAAAAGTGTAGGTGGATCAGTAGCCAAAAAGGTGGGTTAAATCAAAAAAGAGCATTTCGGGAGGGATCAATAACCGTAGATGGCAATAACATATTTTCGTTCATACATATCTGGACCAACTCTCACTCACGTGACCCTATTGCTTTTTTGCATGGCCCAAATTTGGAACTGCGTGACCCTATGGCCTTCTCAAAGGTCCACATTTCGAACCGCATGACGTGACATCCTGCAAACCATTTCGATTCCAATGAAGTGCCTATCCTGCCGTGAACGCAAGATTGGTTGCGTGCGGCCCGAGAAGAACAGCCCGGACCAGACGTGCAAGTCTGTACGTTGGCCGTCTTGTTATTTCGATCCTGATGATTGCACAACAGACAGTGCGCTCGCCGGGAAAGAAAATGTGAATACCCGGCGGCGTCGAGACGAGGCCAGCACACCAAAACTCGTTTCAGGTCCAAAAAGAACGAGCCCGCCGAACCCGCCGCCCCTGCTCGGAAGTAAATGCTGGTCAGATCTCAAACTTCGGTCCAGTGTATGTTAAGTTCTATGTTTCGGTGAATGCAATGATAACGACTCACTTCTCCTGTAATTAAACGACTGGTATTTTGAATCCAACACCGATCACAGGCAAAACACGCCTGGGGCAAGCTCGATGAAGATGTGATGGAGAAGCGAAGAATCCCCGCTTGGGATGAAGTTAACACAGACAATATCGAAAATGGAAGGGACTATATGTACCGGCGTTCGCCGGATCTGTGCTGTTCCGGTGAAGTTCGGTCGATATCCTTTCAAACGAGATCGCAGATCTATTCAAGATCCTCATATCGAGCCCCGAGTGTGCATATGAAATACAAGCAAAAATCGTGGCGGCTGCCGGAGCACTACACAATTTCCTTCGCATCCACGACCGGCTCAATGCCTTTGATGTCGAAATCGACGACGAGGATGACTACGATCCTGATAACCATGCATTCCTTGCTGGTGCGGCCATACCTGAGCGCCGTGTTCTCGCTATCACACCGAAGGAGTCGCAGAGGGCGAATGAAAGGCGGCATAGAATCATGATGAGCATGTGGAATGCGTATATTGTGGAATTTGACGATGGTAACTAGTACAACGTGCAATGATAACAAAGGTGGAAAACAGTAATACTGAACTCGAAGAGACACGAAAAACATACAAATAAAAATTCTAGACCCAATTTGCAGGAGGGATAACATTGTGTTCCGTGAGAACGCGCTTCAGCAAGGCAATGCGATGGATACGGATGGTGGTCTTCACGAAAGCACGGGCGCATCCTTCATTGACGCTCAAAGCATCAATGATCAGGGCATAGTATTCGCCGTCGGGGTCGTCAGGGAGAAGAGTGGGATCTGTGGTGAACACGTCAATGACAGCGTCGACGTGGGATGTATCGGCTTTGGTGATGATGGGTGCTGACATTCCTTCGCCGATGTTCTTCAAGCCACGGGCAATCTGATTGCCTGTCTCAGCGGTACGCGACACACGACGGCCGCCAGTAGTAGAGCCACCAGAGGTGGAGCGGTCACGCCTGCTGTTCCTGCTCTTCTTTTCGTCATCATCGCCATCGCTATCGATCTCGATAGGGGTCTGTGAGGTACGGGCACGTTTGACTGGTGGGGGAAGGAGCTCGTCATCGTGAGGCTTTGCTACAGCAGTAGGGTCGTGGAAATCATCATCAGGGAGAAGGGAGCATCGACATTCAAGGCGTTATTTTCGAGGTCAACAAGAGGCTCGCGGGTACGTTTGCGTGGTGCGGGTGATGTTTTGGATGAAGAACCAGAGAGTTTCGACGATGATGCAGTGGATTTGGCCTTCTTGGGCTTCTTGAGATGCAAAACATGGGCGCCAGTGGCCTTGTTGCCGCTAAAGAGACGCGAGAGGCGGTCGTAGTATGGGCAGGTTTGTTTGAAGCATTTTGCGTACTTGTCCCCATGCTCCTAGGTCTAGTTAGCTCAGATTTTGATGTAGAACGTAACAGGACGCACCTCAGTGAAGCGCTCAATAAATTCCACCTCCGCGCACGCCCTCTTTTCCTCGTCGTCCCACCCCACGCCGCTCCTCCCCCGAACAAATTCGTACTCTTCGTATATACGCTTGACCTGCGCTAGATTAGCTCCCGTATGTCAGGAGAGCAGCATGCAAATACTGACATATCGGATACGGTTTCCCACTGTCTTTGTCGTGCGAACGGGGCGATCCGGGAACTTGTTTTTGAGAGAGGTGCAGAGGGTGGTGAATGCCTTTGATTTGAGTCCATTTCCACTGACGTATGTAGCGGGGTCTGCTATAAGAAGGTCTAGGATATGGTTGGTCTCGGGAATACTGAAGGATGTCGGCGCGTTGTCGCGGATGTCGTCTGCAGGGTCTTCCTCGACGTCGCTTGCAATGGGGGTTCCAGCAGGAGACACCATTGTCTGCCAGCACTTCCAATGACGGTGGTCAAGTGCAAGAGGGTCGTTTGCGCGTCGGTGGTTGGTGGAAGAAAGCAAAGAGGAAGCGAGGCGGAAGCGAGGAAGCAGAGCGTGACAATGCCGTGACAAAATTCACAATCAATTCACAATTCACACATGAATTCAAAGTTGCCGATCAGGGCCTAAAAGGAAATTCGTATATACCCTCTTGGAAGAACCGCCAGGTAGAATGTTCTCAAATGTAGATTTTCGACGTTTTGGGGTCTCCATGTCTTTTCGTCTCGCCAAGCCTCCTACTCCGTCTCTAGGCTCGGCGACTCCTCCCTCGTGTCCTCATCATGTCTCACATGTCCACCTAGTCTTATTCCCTGCCCCACCTAGTCATTTCCCCCCGTCGTGACATCTCATCTCTTTTTTAGGGCTGCTCACCGTCCCGTCAACGGCGGCGGCCGTACATTTTTGGCAACGAGACGGTTGCGGCCCGTCACAAAGACGGCCGTCTTCCAGAGAATTTCGACCTCGAGACGGTGCGGTACAGACGGCTGTGGTGTCATATATGGAACCGAAGTCAGGCCCGATTAGGCAACCCAGGCCGCATTTGGTCTGCCAGGCCCAGTTAGGCCTGGGTCATTCCCAGGCCCCTATTTCAACTGTGTGTGTGCTTTCTATTGTAGTTTTGCCAATATGGAGGACATTCAGGTTACAAAGATGATTGTATGCGAAATTTGAGCAATCTTCCAGCGCCGCAGTCGAAAAAAAAAAATCCAATTTCACCGTTTAAGCGTAGGGAAACCATCAAATAAATGGGACTGTAAAAAATGAACTTGGCCCAAGGCAGGGCAGAGAAATGTGAAGTTGGGTATCTGAAACTATTATGTTTGTCATGGAGCGCCGCAGACCGCCAAAAATGGCCAAATACCGTGCAGCAAGATGGGAAGCACCTTTTAAATATGGGCCAAGAGAATGGGATCATAAAGCTGAGCCCTGCTGAAATCGGGGCAGGAGGTCGGTGGTTAAGCCTGTAAAAGTGTCAAATCCATCCCTGTGCGCCGCAGGCCGCAAAAATGGGCAAATGCCATGCAGAAATACAGGAAACAGCTTTTAAATATCAATTTAGAAAACAGATCAGGAAAGAGTCAAGAAAGCAAATAAGGGTCGGATAACAAAGGGAGATTATTTTCTGGGCTTAAGAGAAAAGGGCAAGAATATAGGAAGAGCGATTGGGGGCTGGAAAAAAGACGACAGCCCCCGGGTTCGAACCGGTGCAGCGACTTGATAAAATTTGGTCGGCCGTGAATTGACGGGGTCTGAGTTAACGATGCTTCAAGCTTGAAGCATGAGGAAATAAGCGTTGATCGATGTGCAAGGTTGACAGGAGCTTGGCTCGGGGGCAATTTGAGTGAGTTTGATGGAGGATTTGTGTTGAATAGGCTGAGAGCGTGAGCATAGGCCTCTTTAGCCTTCATGAGTGAGGCGTGGGTTGAAGTGCGAAAGTAAAGGTGAAGCGTGGAAAACCGGGGCAACATTGAAATTAAGAACAATGGACATAGTCGATAACCATGAGAAGCGACAACGGAGACATCCGTGGCAAGTTTGAGCGTCCAACGTGCGGAATCAGGAGTCTAGATCATGTCGGGATGTCAGACGAGGATAATTTGTTGTGTGATCCGTTGAAAGGAAAAGCGGAACTTGAGGACATTTGAGAACACATAGGACGCACCGGCTGGAATAGTTTCTCCGATGAGTTTCGATAATCTGGAAATTATACTCGAGACATTAGTCTTGACCGAGGGGCAATTAAACATCTAAATGAGTTTCGATACTCTAGAATTATACTCCAGACATGTGTCTCAACTGATGGACAGTTGAACACCTGAATGAGTTTCGATACTCTGGAAATTATACTCGAGACATGAATCTCAACCGATAGGCAATTGCAAGCCCAGGGGAGTTTCGATACTCGGGCACAGAATAATGTGTGAGAGAACCGGGTACCTATAAGTTCCAAGATCAGTTGATTAGTGGGTTAGCGGGTAGTACGAGGACGGTCAGTAGGTCAGTAAATTTTCCACAGAGTGGAGCAGCACCGGATATGTAGATCAGGGGTGAAAACAGTAGGACTCGTTTATCCAAGGAATAGGCATTCCCCCACACATTGATGTGCGAGACAGGGCCGTGTATGGCTGGAATGTGAGACAGAAGAGATCAGGGATAACCTAGCAGCAGCGCGAGTGCTTGGCAGAGCGCCGCTGAATATGAACACCATCATAATTAGTGCTGGCCAAATACGAATACGATACGCCAAATGGCGTATCGTATTCATATCTGTATCGTATTCAATGCTCCGGGTCCGTATCGTATTTGTAGTGTATCATATTCATATTCACAAGGCTGAATACGAATATATTTTGAATATATCTAGATATATTTACTTGTTGTGAATTTTGATAAAATCCATGTAGTTTACGCCTTGCGCAAGCCCCGACTTCATCCACTCTTTGGTAACAATATCCACGGACGCCGTCTCCGCGGTCATGGATGACCGAGCATCCGAGAGAGTGTGCTTCACACCCGAAAAAAGACGCTCGACGGAGATGCTTACACCCGGAATTGCAAGAATATCCCGCGCAACACGCGCCGTGTATTTCAAAGTGCCGCTGTTTTCCTTTGATAAATTTGAGCACCATATTCAAAGCCACAAGAGCAAAACTCACTTTCCACCAACCCAGGGGATCATCGAAATCCGGTGACACCGGAGAAATGTTACCAAAATAGAGATCAACTTCCTCCTTCCCATCGCCGGCGGTCGGTTTCGATGTGGCCACCTTATCCTGTAAGGCCATTGCCATAGCAAAGACTGACGTTACTGTGGTCGAACTGGGGGCAGCAACGGCGGAAGGGGCTCGGTCCTGATCAGCTTCTGCGTATTTCTTGACAAGGGCGATGAGCAGCTTCTTTACGCGGGCCGCGACACTCGGGTCCCACTGCGAGCTTTGAAAGAAGGACAATCGGACGGAAGGATGTAAGACTGATATAAAAGTAAGGGCCAGTTGTTCTGTGGTAGAAAGATCGTACCAGCTCCGAGCAGGGCAAAATCACCGAAGAAAGCCTTGGAAATATACTTGGTAGCGATCTCAGCGCCGGCAAGCAATGCCGCACTCAAGTTCGACTCGTCGTCTTCGTGTTTTTCGGCCAAATTGGTCAGTGTTACCTCCATCAGTTTGTACAACGGTAAAACTTTGGATATCGTAGGAACACTCTTTTTTGAGAATTCAAGTGTGACGAGCTTGAGGACCTAAAAAAACATCGAGTCAGTTGTGCGCTGAAAAAGAAATATTACACGATACCTCCAGGGCTGCGATGAGTTTGTCCACAAACTCCCAATCCACAGACGACATTTCCCATTTTTTCTTGCGTGCAGTAGCTACCGCCTTGACTTTTCCGCCAAGGCCGTTTGGGAGCTCAGACACAAATGAGTCAAATGCCTATACTCTGTCAGTAGAAAATCACGCAAAACTGGAATTCTCACTGGTCGCAACAACCGCGCTCGTTCCAACTCTGCAAGAGTCGTGTTCCACCGCACTTTTATGCTTCGGATAAATACGAGGTGCCGATACTTCTTCTCGACTTTGCGGCGGATAAGTCGGCGAGCCTTTTTACGCCGGATTTCGGAGCGCAGGATATGAAGGGCGACGTTATGAATCTATGGACAATGGTGAGTGTGGATACATGCGAGACGTAATGGAATGATACTTTGTCAACCGGGGTGAAAGCTTTTTTCGGTTTCTTCGACTTGGCTCCTTTGCCTTTAGACGGTATCGGCGTGCGTTGTCAACATCCACCCACTCGTCATTGCTGTCAGACTCAGACTCCGTGTCAGAACTATCATCCTCGTCGCTCCCTTGCTCCTCCACGTCAGAGTCCGTCTCCGAATCAGGAGCCGCATTTTTACGGCTCTCAAATTTTGTCGCCTCTTTGGCCATCAACTCCATCTCCGCAATGACAACTGGGTCCGCCGCGGGATCGTAAACGAGTGGGAATTTACGATTCTCTTCATACGTATCCGAGTCCTGAATTGTCGGTGACATACCGAGAGAGCCCGTGATCGCTCTGCTCGAGCATGGTCAGTATACTATTCACAGGGAGGACAAACACTGACTGAGCCACGATGTTCGTAACATGACCACCGCATCCGATTTGGATATTTCTTGCGCTGGATGTGTCTGGGTTAATTCTTGCACACCTCTTCGCAATTGACTTGTTGAGTGGTCCATTGCTCGATGCATTGTCGGCAGCGCTGGCCACTAAAAAAAGAATTATGATTTCCCGGAATCAGATCGAAGAAAGCATCCTCACAGATATCGGCCGCAGCCTTGTATTTTTTTAGGCGCTTGAAAACCAATCGCCCAACGGCTTTCCCCGAATGATCGCCGTCAAGGGGGATTAAATCGAGGACATATTCGTGAAGGACCCAGTCTTCGTCTATATAGCTGATCACGACGCCGCAGAAGGCGTGTACCATGTTTTTAGTGGTTACGATGTCACTCGCGATACTAAATTTCGATCCGTTTGCCTGCGGAGAGCAATATTTTAGCAAAATATGAAGGGAGACAACTGGACGAAACCTTGATCAGTTCTTTGAGCTTGTTCCCGAGGGCGTTGTGCAACCCATCTATGTCGCGTCGCACGGTCTGATGAGGAATTCTGGCTTTTACACCGCGCGGAACTAAATGGTCAAGGAGCCTCAACGTCCCCCCCTTCTTTGCGACACTGAAAGGCAGATCATCCTCGACAATGGCTTCGACCAAGTGCTTACGATAGCTACGGTTGGTGACAGTTTTAGCTGGGTTATCGATGCCGCGTTGGATGAAACCCTGCATCATGTCCTGCTCCGCCTCGAACGGCGACGGATCAGAGTTGATGGGAAGCTCAGGTAAGTTTTTGCGCTTCCGTTCCCGCGCTATCTCGTATTGCTCCCACGACTGCGCGGGGGGACGCTTGGGACACTCTTCAGCATGGTTAATGAAATTACTGCTCGTCTTAATCTTGAGGGTTTCCGTGGCCCAGTCGCTCACGCCCTCTGTGCGCGGGCAGGAGCGAAATTTGCTGCATTTAGAATGATCAAGTCAGTGAACACCCCGTTTAAAAGGCGGAAACAGACGACGCACGGGCAATAACGGCAGGAAAACTTCCAAATCGGGGTGTTCCCTTTTGAACTCGTTGCTGTTTTCGCTGAACGGTATTGTGATAGGGCCCAGGTTAATTTGGTGCTCGCACGATCTTCGGCGGTTTCCTCATCCGAACTCTCAGAGCTACTGTCGGACTCTTCTGAGGAGGACTGAAAAGAGTGAAGGGTTGGATTGTAGATGCGTCTAAAATGTACCTTTTCTTTCGCTTTCTTGGAGCCTTTTGGCGGCGCGCGGGCGGTCTTCGGCTTGGCCGTGGCCTTCGCGCTTGGTGTCTATTTTTATTTGAGCGCGCAAAGCTTATGAAATTCAACGAAGAGAAAGGTACCTCATCGCTCCTCTTGCCTTCTTTTGCGGCTTGGCTGTGTTGCCTTTCGGCGCCTTCTTTCGCTTCTTTGTTGGTACCTTCGAAAAATGTTACTTTGGAACTGAAAGTGCTTTCGAATTACAAACCTCACTCGCATCTTCGCCGTCGGTCTGGTTATCATTCTCTCCCTCCGCAGGATCCGGGTCATCTATGCGACGTCAGGGAAGAAATCCGATGAATCAATTCGGACAGACCCTACGAGGCGTGATTATTGACGGCAGAGCCTATGGCAGGGACACTGCCGAAGTGACACGTCAGGATGTTGAAGCAAATCATACAATCGGGTACTCACAATTCCGTAATTTGAGCGAGTAATGCCTGGACCCGGTTCTGGATGAGATCTTGCTCATCGATTCCCACCACGCCAGCATAGTGCGCCGCCCATGCGTGCGCTAAGATTAGGCCATGTTTTCCGCGGCAGATCAAAGTCTGTATTTTGTTCGGGGGATCCCCAGGTTTTTTCTGGAACGCACGCTCCCATTCTCGATTGAAGCTGAAGTATAGACCGTCCGAATAGCAAGGGAAAGTCGGTTTGGGATCGTCATCCTTGGTTAATCCCGGGGAGAGATACTTTGCAAGAGGACCATCCCGTCGACCCGTGAGACAAGAAGCAGGGAGACTATTTATGGCCGCGAGAAGTTTATCCAAATCTTCCTGCACGGAGGTCAGGGACATCTCCGATGTATTTACAGAAAAGTGTTCCGTCTTGATGTGTTGTCCGGTGTTGATGTGATTCAGAGTCCGCTACTATGCAGCAGCCTGATCCGTCGGAGCCTACGCGAAAGATTGAAAGATTGGCGATATGGCAGAGATGGTTTCTGATCGCCGAAATCAGGACTTGATCATCGTATTTAGATATATCTGAATACGCCCGGCCCCGTATCGTATTATATTCGTATCGTATCGTATTCATATTCAGACGGTCGTCTCGGAGTCGTATTGTATTCATATATATTTGAACATATTCAAAATATATTTTTCCGTATCGTATTTTTGGCCAGCACTAATCATAATCGAGTGCGAGGTGTCACTGCTTTCCGTGTCCCCGTAGGCAAAGGTTGTTTACTTGGGTCTACCTTGGTCTACGTCGGTGGACCCTAGACAGACTGCCTCAGGTTTGCCTTCGACTCGGCCTACTAGCCTCCACTAGTCTCGACCGGCGTAGACCGGATGTAGACCCAGGGTAAACAGCTGTGCCTATGTGGTCCCGGAATGCAGTGTATGTGCAGTGTATGTGCAATGTAATACGACAGCTGTGGTGGCGAGAAGACAATATGGACAATATCGCGCGGCTTGACCTATGTGCGGTGCGACAGAATGACACATGCAATGAAACTCTGTGTTGGCACAAGGTGGTTGCAACGTAGCATGTAATGAACATTGATGACAGTGGACCTTGAGGGACGATCAGGATGGTTTTCGGAGACTAAATCCTCGTGTGAATGAGTACAGTTTGAAAATTTTAGTGACCGAGCATTGATGGTCTCAGAGCTTTCTATTGTCCTATGTATACACGGGGAGACAGCTTATGCTTGTTAGAAGGGCCGGGTATTCCATTTTTTAGGCGGAGCGGGTGAAGACAGCAGAATAGAGATATGCAAACCGCTTTGACTAGTGATTGACACCGGAGGATTTTTAGTGACCAGAATCTAAAACATGTGATAATTATCCTGAGTAGATCTGGCACGGACAGGAAATCTGAGTTCAGCTGAGCGAACACAGCGACGATGTTCGTTCTTCACCCAGTCCATCCACGGATCCACACCTTCTACCCTCTCGAATGGAAGGTGGTCTGTTATCCGCGGTAGAATCCCTAGGATTTACAATAGACTACGTGGCCAAATCTGACGCTAGTAGAAAGCGATCTGGCGCAGAATTTCCGCGGGTCAACACAGCAGCATCCAGCTCGCATGACGACATCGGTCCCGCCACAAAAAGGCCGCATGGACGAGAAGGGATCGCTACCTAACGCCCGTCCCTGGATTTTCTGCCTGAGGGCGCATTCTTTAGCCACCCCAGTGGCACTATACACTGTGGC
Organism: Mycena leptocephala; assembly: GCA_029378395.1. Classification (NCBI taxonomy): domain Eukaryota; kingdom Fungi; phylum Basidiomycota; class Agaricomycetes; order Agaricales; family Mycenaceae; genus Mycena; species Mycena leptocephala. The sequence continues at coordinate 96,869 of JARJLF010000657.1, read as the reverse complement.
ATCGATGGCTGTACTCACACATGTGGACGTGCGGCCGACCTGCGACGCCATCGCGAGTCACTCGCGCATTGGGAGAAGAATTATGCATGCCTTGACTGCCCTATCACTTTCACGCGGGAGGACGCACTAAATCGCCACCTCCGTCGTCACCCACGGTGCAGGAAACCGTGTATGTCGAGGCTGCGAGATCTATTTTTTGTCTCGTCGGCGGGGATGGAGGCAAAGGCGAACGGGGTGGCTGATTCTAGCTTGTGCGCTTCCGGTCTCTCTTTATAGTATACCAAAGGTCTTACCGTGCTCAGGACAGCGTTATTTAATGCCTTTCTGTCGAAACAGCGGTTTACGAAGATGAGAACCGGTATTAACGCCAGGAAGGGTCCACCACCAGGGCTCGCCGGTGAAAGCCAAATTCAGGCGGATCCGGCGAAGATCGTCGCAGGACAAGGTACTCTTCAATATGCCCCAAGACCTGTTGAAAATACGGGTAGGTTTCCTTCCTCTTCTCGCATTCTGGATCGTTAACGTTGAATAAAGTACGAAACACCTCTCCACGTTCAATATTCGTCTTCGGAGACAGCTCCTACCCGCCAAGTGGTGACTAAGTGAAGTGCACCATAGCGCAGGCTGATAACAACACGTGTAATGATGGGCGGGGGAAAAGGTACCCGGTAGTCACTGCGTTGGCAATAAAATAATAAAAAAGTATTGCCACTACATTTTGAACTGGAATTCTATTGGTCGCTGTACCTGTAGCCCTGTTGTTACTGTGGGGGTCCGATCAGGTCAGAAAGTTATTACATAATCGGCGGAGTTTGAATATCGACGCGCTTCTTTTCTCCTACTGACGACGCGTTTTCCTTCCTTCCTCACCCTTCCACTACGCAGACAACTGGCTCAGTACGCGTATGGATGCTCCATCTCAAGATTCTGCGCAAGAAATTACGCCGAAACCGCCCGTAAAGCTTGTCAGGACATATCGCAAGCGCAAAAATCAGCCTTTACCACTTCCCTCTATCCCAGCTCCTCCCGACGCCTCTGCCTATCTAGTCTCTCCTAGACAGACGCTTCAACAATGTCTGACCTCGTACCTCGGTTTGTTGAATGTTTTTACCGGGGGGGTCCGATCAGGTCAGGATTTTATTACATAATCGTCGGAGTTTGAATCTCGACGCGTGCTTCTTTTCTGCGTCGACGACGCGTTTTCTTCCTTCCACACCCTTGCTCCCGCAATACAACGCAATCATCACGCGTATGGAAAGTCCGTCTGAGGATCCTGGGCAACAAAGTGCTGCTACACCTCCCATACAACTTGTCCGAGCATATCGAAAGCGCCATAATCAGCCTCTGCCTCTGCCTCTCATCCCTGCTCCTCCTCCAGATGCTGCGGCCTATAGACTGGCAGAACAGACTTCTGTGCCCATTACACCACCTTTTGCTTCAACCTCTGACTCTTTTCCACACACATGGCAGCTGCGGTTGCGGCAGCCTCGCCTCCCGGCGGATCAGAGAGCCGCCGCGAAAGAAATTGAAAAGTTTTCAGCGATGGACAATTTTCTGAAGAACCTCGAGCCTTTTGAGTCTCTTGGTGATTTTCTGGCAATTCTCTTTCATAGTCGAGTACACGGAGAGACAGATCCGCGTGGTTTATCGCATGCGAAGGTTGTCGCGCGATTTCTCCGAGGACATTCAGATATTCGAATGGCCCATATCTTCCCGTTGATCTACAAGCATCGCAATTCATTTCCCTCCATAAACTCCTCCCAATCTCACGAGCAGGACTCCATGTTTTTGACTGATGGTCCACTCGGCGAGATTCGTCATGCCCGTCCGTTCTTGTCGACCTGGGCGACCAAAATCACGGCTGTGGAAGCGAGGAAACAGATTGGTAAAGGCACTGAAGACGACCCGGACGATCCCGAGGACCATGTCCAACTCCGTGCAAAATCTAACGGCCGCGGGACGGGACATGTAATAACCCGCCATGAGATGCCAAATTTCAGTCTTCATCGCCTTGAGCGCAAGTATCAAAAACGGCATCCTCTCCCTACATACCTCGCCGAATCAATGTCAGCTCCTGAGGTGAAAAACGGAGTGTTTGTTGTCCGCCAACGCCACCCCATCCCAATGTAATTGTTTATTCACCCCCACTCACTCCCGATCATATTTATGATTATTGACTCCGATGAACCAGATTGTCGTTTCTTCCCTTGCCTCATTCATTGTTTCCCGTAACCGATACGCCAGCGGCGATTTGGCGATGATCATGGGCGTCTGGCATTTTGAAGATAAGCTGGACGTTGGGCCACTCGTTACTGCGGCGGATAAGGCGAAATGAATTGCCGTAGAGGCCGAGGGATTTGCACACTTCGTTCGTATCTTTTCCTGGAGCTAGCGTGGCAGAGAGCGCGACAACGGATGTGGAAGGTGGTAGGCGGCCGCGGACAAATAACCCAATCATCTTGAATGAGATTCGAAAGTCTAAACCCCACTCGTTAATGAGATGAACCTCGTCGATTACGGTGAACAGAATGCATCAACGAAACTCTGGCCATTCGGATATTGTTTGCCAGTCTTTGCTACGGAGATGTTCTGGGTCAACACACACGACCTGGTACTTCTTGCATTCTTTTATTTCTGTCGTTAGATCTCTCTCACTGCGACGAGCTTCAGCAAGTGTTTCCCGGCAATACGCAAATGCGGCAACTCCAAGCTTATTGAGTTCAAGAACCTGGGAGGAATCTATACGAGTCAGAAACATGGAGATGATGTATACGTACGATATTATTGGCCAGGCCCTTGGTCGGGGTGACGACGAGGCCCACAGGATGCAGACGAGTAGGCAGATTTGGGGGATACAGATGCCGGCTCGTGTTATACTCATTCAGCACAAGGATTGGAACTGGAATTGCTGCGGATTTGCCGTCCCCAGTCGCAGTACAGCACAAGATATCCTCGCCATCTAGAATCGGCGCAACGAGTTCCTCTTGGACGGGACGGAGGCCATCTTTCCACGTCGGAATTACGGTCTTGACAATTTTTTTGAGAGTCTTCAGGCCGATAGTATCCTGCCAGCTAGCGTGTTGGACCATACGTGGACTGCAGATGGACGAGAATCGCGACGGAGACGCGAGGGAGCGACGCAGTATGAGGTCATGCTGCTTACCAACATTCAAACTCCGATGATTATATAATAAAATCCTGACCTGATCGGAACACCGCGGTAAGTAACAGACTTCAACAAACCGAGGTACGAGGTCAGACATTGTTGAAGCGTCTGTCTATACTGCCTATCGACCGCCCGGTGATTTTATAAAGTGGGGTGCCGAAGCGTGCCGATGCGGCTGTGCTGTGTCTCGGTCACATTTTTGCAGATAAATTTGCCAAAAATGCTCCATTTGACGAGAAAAGCATGTAGGATAGAAACACTCTGACAGAAAAAGTCACACTGGAGTATTGGTGCTTATAACTTTGGAACCAAAAAGGTTTTTGGCAATTCTACTTCAACCAAGCACTTCCCCTAGCGTTAAATAAGACTCCTATGAAGAAAATCTGACCTAAGTGAACGGGGGCACGGTGAATTTCGCTCATCGTCGAGCGTGACTTTGTGACATGTGACGGCTTACATAAGGGTGCCGGGTCGTAGGAGTCGTGGGGAGCAGAAATGCGGCCCGAGCCGCGGCTGAGCTTCAGCTCAGCCGCAAGCCGCCGATCAGCCGTCTATAAACGTCTCGGCTCGGCTTTAAGCGGTGATGGCTCCGAAGCCATCACAAGCCGAGCGGAGCCAGCCGTAGCCGAGCCGTGGCAACACCAGCGCCGCACACCCAGATCTAGAGCTCTTGACAAAATAGATGACCATGACATACTTATCTGGGACCGTGCACGCCGTCGAGTAGTGCCCCAATACGGCGCACCGCCAGACAGTACGAGAGCTTCAGGACCTTTCGGGACGGCGCCTTCAGCGTCAAAATCGAGTGTCATGAGACTCGACGGGGAATCGGTGATTCCGATGTTCCTCCTGTTAGACTTAGTGCGCTTGTGGCGGAGCGTTGCTGCGCGTCACCGCCCCCACTGCTGCTTCTCCAGTGACTTTGGATCCCAGTCTGTGAATGTGTGCCTTATTCGAGGATTATATGATCGCTTGGCTTGATGCACGCCCGCACCACGCCGAATACATGCGTCCCGCTTTTCACTTGCCCATCAATCGGCGATGGGGGCGCCTAGGGGGCGCCAAAAGTAGGAGGAATGATATCACCGAAGACAGCCTGGGCAGACGGCAGATGGAACATTGCAGCTGTCATAAAAGACGCCACATGATCGAGAGAGTACTATATATCCGCGGGAAGTTGCTAAGAGCGCCCACTTCTCCACCATGGCTAGTCACCACACTGTGTGAGTGTTACTAAGACTTCTGTGGTCCTGCTAACGGCTGCCTCACGCAGTATTCACATCCAGGGTAATATCTCCTTCTCATTGGTTCAAGCTCACAATACTAATGCACAACCGTAACCGCAGATGTCCTGATCAAGTCCTTGTCAAATCCACATGGTGATATTCCTCCGGACATGCAAATGACGGCTCAGCTTATAGTTGATGGGTATATCTTTTTGCAAACATTACCGGTGACGGCAGAAGGATCCAGTGAAAATTCATGGAAAATACAGGTTGACTGTAACATGTGAGAGTGGTCTATCACTGTCGCACCGAGTCACTGAACTCCACCCCAGTCCGTTCAAAGGGCTCACGTTCCTGGTGGCAATCATGCGTCACCGAGGGCCTCACCTCCTAGGATTCGTAGAGATTGGCAAAAATAAAGCTCTCCTGTGTGCACAGCAGAAAATTGGTGGGCATCCTACTGATTGTCATTACGTAATTAAGAGTTACATTACATACAGACTTCCGCCAAAATCTCGTGAAAGTAAACTTTGATGGACCTCTTTTGGAGTTTGCTGCCAGTTTCTCCACCCAACCAAAAGCCCGAGGTACTGTATTGACTGAACTCAGTTCAGAGTACCAGAGTAAGTTGTGGTTATATCTGCGTCGTGGTTACTGATGAACTTCATACTGGACAGTTGCCTCTCTGAACAGACAAGAAATTGGGCGGCGCCTGCTCCTGATGCATCAGAGTATCGACAGGAGCAGTCCCGTCGATTCCACAGAGTTTATAGCTATGCACGAGCGGATTCTGTTCCTCACGGATCAAGATGATCAAAGGGCCCGAGCACTGCACATACTTGGCGACATCATCTATCATCAGGCGCCAGAAACAGCCTCTAATCTTAGCCTTGAAATCAGTTCACATTCCGACGCTGTGCGGGACAAGCCATCGGATATTTCTTACATGATAGATCTTGGGATTGCACTCCTCGGGCGGTTTGACCTGGAGGGGCATCTTCGTGACGTCGAGAAAGCGATCCATATTTTCGAAAACTCGGTCTGACTGACGCCGGATGATCACCCCGAGAGGTGTGTCGGACTGCACCATCTAGGCACCTGCCTTATTCGACGATACGAGCGGCTACAAAGTATGGACGACCTCAGGAGGTCCATTTCCCTATTGGAGACTGCCCTCCAGTTGATCCCCGATGGTGATCCGCAACCGTCTGGACTGTTGAACAAGCCGACCAGTACTAGTTCATGCGACTCCCGGAAGCCGTCGGTCTTGAGTAGTCTCGGCGGCAGTCTTCTGACTCGTTATGAGCGACAGGGGAATGTTGGTGACATTCAGAATTCTGTGTTAAGGCTCCAAGATTCCGTTAGGCTTACACCCGACGGCGACTAAGAGAAGCCTTCGAGACTCGAGGCTCTCGGCAGATCACTTCTTCGCCTCTCTCGGGCGCTAAAGGACCTGGAGGATTTAAATAATTCTAGAATGACTTTACAGGATGCTGTTCTGCTCACTCCCCCGGATGATCCGGAAAGGCCTGGAAGGATGCGAAATCTCGCAGATTCATTCATTGAACACTTCGACAGAATGGGCAACGTGGAATACATTGAAAATGCAATATCAACTTTGCGAGATGTGCTTCTTCTGACTCCACAGAGTCATCCCAATCGGCCTGAGGCACTTGTAGCCTTAGAGAAGGCAATCTCGGCTCGGTTTAAACGCACGGGTATTCCCAGTGACATCGACGAGACAGTCTTGAGGCTTCAAGAGGAGACCAAGCTGATGCCAGAGGACCACACAGACAGGGACAAAATATTGGAAGCTCTCGGGAATTCTCTATTCGGTCGCTTTGAACGGCTCGGAGAGCCTAGTGACATCACTCAATGTGTGTTAGTTCTAGAGGAGTGTGTCAAGCTTAGAGCAGAGAATGACATGTCGAGGGCATTGGCGTTAAATAATCTTGGTGGTGCTCTCTGTCGTCGCTTCGAGAGTTCTGATGTCTTGGAGGACATCAACAAGTCTGTCCTAGTCCTCGAAGATGCGGTCAGACTGACTCAGGATAGACATCCCAACAAGGTTCAATTCTTGAGCAACCTTGGGCATTCATTGCGGATCAGATTCGACCGGTTCGGGGATGTCGGTGATATCAACAAGTCTGTGTCATTATTTCAGGATCCTATCCAACATACTCCTGATGACCACTCCGACAAAGCCTTTTTGTTAAATAATCTCGCAAGTTGTTTATCAGCTCGCTTCCGACGTCTGGGAATCCTGAATGACATCAACGACTCAATCCTAATGCACGAAGAATCCATACGGCTCACGCCGGATGGCTTCGTCGACAAACCTTCGAGATTAAGCAACCTTGGAATTTGTCTTTTGGACCGGTTTGCACGGCGAGGAGACCTCGTTGACCTTGACAAGGCAAGCCCGATATTGGACAAGGCAGTACAACTAATCTCCGATGATCACCCAGAGAGGTCGTCACTTGTACGGAATTTTGGCAACGCTCTGTTCCGTCGCTTTGAAAAGCAGGGTAACCTCGATGACCTTAATAAATTTGTGTCCTTGTTCAAGCTTGCCGTACATCTCACTCCGAACACGCATCCGAACAAATCGTCAAGATTGAACAATTACGCGGAGGCGCTGGCCATGCGCGTCGGTCGGCTCCGGGATATCGATGATTTCAAGGAATTGTTTCAGTTATATTCGTCGTCGGCAACGTCAGGCATCGGGCCCGCCTCCGACCGATTTTACGCTGCCGGGCGTTTGGCTCATTATACTCACTACATCCAAGCAGAGTTCCAATCCGATTTTGCTCTGCTATCTTATGGCCTTGCCCTCAGTTTGCTTCCAGAATTGGCCTGGCTTGCTTTATCAATCACAGATCGACATCACCAGATACTGACGGCGGGAGGTCTGGTTCGGGATGCTTTAGCCACTGCTGTTGCTGCTGGTCAGTACAATCAAGCAATGGAGTGGCTAGAACAGGGACACCCAATTATCTGGGGCCAGTTGCTCAATCTTCGTACGCCTGTGCTTGATGGCCTCAAAGAAAGGCATCCTGACCTTGCGGATCGCTTCCTGTTTCTGTCCTCGGAGTTGGAACGCGCCACAATTCGTAAAACCGATTCACTCATGGATTCATCTCGACCTCGACCGTCCCTGCCACCGCGGTATCATGATTACGCAGAAGAGCGGAATCGCCTCCTCACGCAGATAAGGGCGTTGGATGGCTTCGACAGGTTCCTATTACCCAAGAAAATGTCTGAACTTTCAGCCGCCGCACAAAGTGGCCCAGTAGTTGCTCTTAATATTAGCACGATCAGATGAGACGCCTTGATTCTTCCCGGCCCAGCTGAAGACGTCCTCCATGTTCCGCTGACTAAACTCACTCTTAAAGATGCCGAAACCCTGGCAGACTCTCTCGCAACCATTGTGCCTGGGATCGGGCGTAACGATAGGCTGTATGGCAAATGCGAAGGCTCGTTGGGGACCGAGAAACAGTTTGAACACATCCTCTCCGAGCTCTGGCTGCGAATAGCAAAACCTGTTCTGAATTCACTTGGCATGATGGTAATCATTTCAGCAAAAGGTTTTAATTCATGATATTGATTCATGGTATAGACTCCCTTCAAATCGGCGTCGCGACGTATCTGGTGGTGTCCAACTGGACCTCTTGTTTTTCTGCCCATTCATGCCGCGGGGCTCTATGGCGAAAATGAAAAATTCGGTTCAACCCTCGCTGACTACGCTATTTCTTCATACACACCTTCGTTGACTGCGCTAATTCAAGGCTTTCGTCCACGGCTATCAGGTGGATTGCAACTTCTCGCGGTCGCGCAGCCATCTGCTTCTGGTCAGGTCTATATTCCCGGCACACAAAAGGAGCTCGATCTGATTGCCCTTCGTGCGACTGGAAATATTCCCCTGGTGCGATTGCAAAGAGATACAGCAACTGTGACTGCTGTGAAGGAGGGCATGAAAAAATCCAACTGGGGCCACTTTGCGTGCCACGGTGTGCAGGATATCTCTGACCCCACACAGAATGCGCTTCTCCTCGCGGGAAGCTCACGGTTGACCTTGTCAGACATTATTCAGCTCTCGCTTCCCCACGCTGATTTGGCAGTCTTGTCTGCGTGCCAAACCGCAACGGGAGCCAAAGACCTGCAGGAAGAGTCGGTTCATCTTGCCGCTGGTATGCTACTAGCAGGTTACAGAAGCGTGGTTGCGACGATGTGGTCAATCATGGACAATGATGCACCAGAGGTCGCCAGTGATCTTTATGACCATTTGTTCAAGATCTCTCCCCCAGATCCGACGCGCGCGGCCGAAGCTCTACATCTGGCGGTTCTGAATCTCCGGCAAAAGACAGGTAACAAGAGGTCATTCTTCCACTGGGTGCCATTTATACATGTTGGGGTTTGACCTGTTTTTTGGGGGTTATTTCTAGTGCATGCCAGAGCGAGTTTGATGCTCTAGAATTTTGGGCACACGGTCGCCTCAGGCTGTGTTTTCCCTTTTTCCTTCCCTTTTTCTGCAACTTCACTGCGTTCAACCGGGTCCTAAACCGGCCAAAATTGAGGCGCGTTGAGCCGATGGCTATGCACGGGCTATACCGCCTCGAGCCGGACCACAGAATCAATGCTTGAACTTACAATTTCATCTTCTGCAGCGTCGAGAGGCGCAACAACGGCCTGTCTACCGCAAGGTAAAATCAACGCCGAGGAAAAATCAATAAGAATCATACATGGTACTTTTAGAGGGCCTGAAGAAATAAGGATGTTAGGTACAAATAATTGTGTAAGGAAGCATATATTACTTGATGGCCTTCCTAGGTTTTGACTGGTCCGCCTGGTACGCCAGAAAAGCGCTGAGATGAGGAACGATCCAGATACAGCAAGAAGCGGGCACTTACGCAAAGTCATCTGCGGAGACCCGCTCCATACGCGGAGCAATAATCCCCTTGCTATGACCGAGCTTGGTACCCAGAAGAGACTACTCAGAGCGTTCACCAGCTCCGTGCTTGATCGAACTGGACGCCACGCCTTTGCTACGCGCGCTATGAGACCTGTGGACCGTAAGTGAATATAAAGCCATCGAATGATTAATCTCACATTGAGTGTCCGCCAGTGTTGAGATTATTTTTCATGGGGGTAGTTGGATTATCCCTGCACGGAAAGCGTTAGCTCAGGAATCGAAAACAAGAGGGGAATAACTCACAAAGTTTCGTCGGAGTTTCCGGGGCTCGATTATTTAGCCTTTGCCTTGTTTCTTGTCAACAATCCAGGGTTTAATCCCCGACCACAGAAACAGAATAACCGAGAAAGATCAAGGCCTGGGATGAATAAAGGTACGAATGTTTTACATTGGCTGTCTTGTCTTCCCGATGATCATCGTCACCTGGATCGTCGTCTTCCTGACAATCGGAAGAGGGAACAACATGAGAGAAATCAGTCAGACTAAACGAAACTTCGAAAAATTATGATTTACAGACACGACTTCGCCATCAGAGTCCGGAGATTGCTGACATCACCGCAAATTGGAAATTTTATGGGGTAAGATGGTGGAAGACAGAGGCCAAGGCCGTTGAGAAAGTGCATGTGCACAGAGAAATTTCTGCTTCCTGAGAGCAGAAAAGAACAACCCGTTGAACGGCCGTGACAGCCGTGTTTCAACGGGACGTTGGAGACGAAACCCGTGCCGTAGCCATACCGTCGACCTGTGGAGAAAATGGCTGACGGAACGGGCACGACACACGTTCGATGGGTGCCTTCAAACCGTGCCGACGGTCACGGGCGGCAGCCGTAGTTGCCATCTTACTCGCGGGACGTCCAAAACAACAGTTTAAACAATATGCCGGTTCAAACCTTAAATTCGGCAAGTGCTTCCTTATACCTGCCGAACACGGCCGAAATAGTCCATGCTTCAACATTCAGCGCTCAAATCTAACATTTCGAGATAGCTGTGTACTGTTTGGCGTTCGCGGACTCATAACGCGTCCGAGGACACGTATAACTCGGTTCGAGCTGCGATCAACGTCCGAATATTTGAATGAGGTACACAAGTCTTTATTTGGTGTGGTATACAGTATATGAAGGATGCCAACTTTGCTTGAAGTCGAGTGCCTGGTCGGTTGCCTATTCATCCCTTTTCTTTCGACAATAGACATGTTGGGGTTTGAGATACTGGGGGTCCATTAGCCGAGTTCTCACGGTCACATGCACTACCTAACATGGAAATTTCTCCTGGGAAAGTCAACCGAAATCAAATTTTTGACGCGTTTCTGGGGCTTTCTGTTCCAAGCCCCCAGTCAACATCAGACTTTTGACATATTCGTTGTGGTGTTGTACAACACCAAACAACACCAAAAAACACATGAAAATGCCGCAACACGCAACACCCACAACATTGGGCCTAAAATACACAACACCGGTGATGCTGCACTGTTGCCGTGCTTCGGCGGTTGATCAAAACTGAAAATCCTTCTGGCCCAAGGGAGTTCCACATTCCTGCACCCCATCCTATATGCCCCGACCAAATTTCAAGTTCAATGTCGAGCTCACCGTTGTTGGCAAAATCCATCAAAAACGCGACAATACGTAAAAACATCACAACTCGGCAACCAAAATGTCAAAAGGCTGATGAACGAGGGTCGTAGGAATAATCCTAGACACAGTCGCCTTCTTTCAAATTTCGATTCTACCGCCCCCAAAAATGAAATTTTTTTCAAGACCCTCCAAACGTGCTTGTTACTGGCCAGAGACCTCCACTAATCTCCTCGCTCATTCATGAGTACGTCGGAGCTATTCTGTCGTGCCCTGCTTGCCACTCCTGACCAGGGACTCGCTAATCTCCTCGCTCATTCGTGAGTACGTCGGAATTAGACTGCCACGCCCTGCTTGTCACTGGCCAGGGACCTCCACCAATCTCCTTGCTCACTCGGACCTCCGCTAAATCCCCTCGCTCATTCGGACTGCCTCCGCTAATCTCCTTTCTCATTCCTGAGGCTAATCTCCTCCCTCATTCGGCCGGGCTGTGCGAGTTTTCCTTCCTCTTCAGATATGTATACACTCTCTTGCCATCGCCCTGCTCAATTTCTTCCCTTCCAAACCTTTCCCATTTTAATTTTTAATTTTCCTCTCCTTACCAACACCAACCAAAATCATCCTTTCTCCCTAAAGACCGTAAGTCAAAAAAAAGCATCATGGAACCACTTCAAGGGCCACTCAGTTCACATGACTAGTCCTTCAACGTCTGCTGATGTGTACTACAGAGAAGTGGACTGAGGCGACACTGCGCGCAGTGCCGCGGCGTTGCGGGGAACTGACGCAGCACTGCAGGGAAATGAGGGGACATATGCCGTGGTGACTTTTGCAGACTGGGAATACTCTGGGTTGTGAAAGCCTGATAAAATGTGGAGTTACACATTACTCTGGTATTACACAAGAACCGGGAGCTTTGAACTTCCTTGCCAAAGTAAATTCACGAAGTTTGCATCTTTGAAAAATATAATTTGGCCAAGGAACTGTCTCAAGCGGTGCCCTGTTGCATAATGTACCGTCTCCGGGTGGTTTTATTACATTTAGTAGGTACTAGGATGTTGATTTCATGTTTGAAACCCATCGCAAGACTGCTGCAACACATGGACTAACTTTTTCTCTGAGGATTTTATCGTTCCAAACGATGTATTCACCGGGGACCTGTGAACTGAACACTCTCGACGCATTGTGAAGAATACTCAACAAGAAGTCAAGAATTTGCGTAGGAGAGGGCTGGGGTCAGTGTATGTTGTCCGGTATAATTTTTTTCAAGTTCTAGATACCGATTTAATAAAATTGGTTCTGCTGTTTGACACTATAAGTGTTGTGAATTGGAAGAAAGGATTACTTGAGATATCTTCGCTTTTTGAGACTGAGGGTCGATACGCCTGACCCATTGCTCCGAGCACACTTGACAAAGCACTCTGAGTTGTTTGTGGTTGGATATTGGAGCTTGACTTCGTCTCACTCTTGTATTTGATTTCACTGCAGCACTTCGGTGCAGCGTTTCAGTGGAGGGCAAGAGTATCATCAGCATCTTGAGCGAGACTTTCAAGCTTGTCAATGAACGGATTAATGCGACAAAGACCTGCGAGAATTTGATCTGTCCACCCATTGGGAAGTGAGCGGGACCGCCCGGCCTCCGCAAACTGGGAGGAATCGTGCAGAAACCACCTAATTGCATGCTTCCCTTCGGTAGTTGGGATAAGACGATGGTACGTCCGCCCTCCGTTGAGCGTTACAGCTGCTACCTCACGCTCAAAGTGGACAAAATCGCCGTCATGGACACCGAGTGCAGTCAGGGGAAAAATATTGTTGAGAGGTGCGTGAGTTTCGACCTGAATCACGATGGGATACAATGTCGTTCCACTCAACAGGGTATGGCCGAAGCCTTGGGAGGAGATGGGCTTTATTGGGGCCACAAACGAAACATTGGTCATGTGTTGGCTCATGCGTCAAAACCTTAGCAAGGAGTCAGTAAAATTCGACAGCTGAGGCAATCGTGGACCTTGATGCCGCAATGCTTGCAGGTTCGATTCCACTTGAGCTTCACTGGCCGAAGCGTGGAGCTAGAGTTGAGTACAGCAAATGTATCCCACCATTTAGAGGGAGGTGGCGTAGAGTCAGCTGGAGGTGCAGTTACAGCAGCCGAAGCACCTGCGATAGCAGAAGGGCGTGTGGAAATGGGTGTTGTGAATGCCAATGTTACAGACTCGGGGTAACGTTGCGAATTATGGGGTGCCTGAGACTCTCCAGTTACGCCGGAGGAGGGTCCAGCAACAGCGTCCGAAGAGTTGGAATAGGGGGTGACACTGTGGAAGACGTCCACTTCTGAGATGGTCTAGGAACATTGTGTGAGAGTGGGAAAAATCCAAGGTCAGGAAGCTCACCTCGATGCATCTATCATCAGATGAGAGTCTGGATAACTGGCACTGAAGACAGAGAACATAGTGGACAGGGCAGAAAGCGGACAGGGGTCATTTCACTAGCAATACGACGATCTCAAACGGAGTGACGAAAACTTTGATTTCAGTGCAACAAAAAGTACATGTAGGCTGGGATTTCTCAACTGAATATTTAGCACACACACCATTGTATTGTGTGAGCAAATATCGAACCTGGCACGCTCATGAAGGTAGGTGATTTGAATTTCGAAGGACGGTGTCAATCGCAGTTGACATGATCCGTCGATCATTGATGCAAATTGTCTGATTGTGGAAATGCAATTCAAATTGGAGGGGCGCCAAGTCTGCAAGGGAAGGCGGACGAATAAAGAGTTCAATGAATATAGATGCTGAGTTTGTATTGCTAGCAAGACGTTGAAGGTGGAACCCGGCGACCCCATGAAGGTAGGTGATTTGAATTTCGAAGGACGGTGTCAATCGCAGTTGGCATGATTCGTCGATCATTGATGCAAATTGTCTGATCGTGGAAACGCAATTCAAATTGGAGAGGCGCCAAGTCTGCAAGGGAAGGCGGACGAATAAAGAGTTCGATGAATTTATAATCATCGGAGGAGCTGAGTTTGTATTGCTAGGAAGACATTGAAGGTGGAGGAATATAGAGGACGGAAGAATATAGGGATAGCAAGAAGGAGAGTTTGACACTGCATTAAGTAGGAGAGGAGGATCGGAGAAGACACAGGACCAAACAAGTTCCTGAAAAAGGCAAACCAAGAGAACGCGGTAATTTTATGAAGAGTTTGACATATTCGTAAATAGCTTTCTATCACTAATTGCGCATGAATTAGCCTGACAGATCTACCTAGGTTTCATTCAAATCGAAGCAGAACTGGTTGAGAAATCTGAATGGATTTCACACCAGGGATTTACCATGATGTCCCTGCCGTTGTCGAAGCGGCGAGAGATCAAACCCTCACAATCCCACAGTTCATTTCTGACTCTTCTCCCCAAGGACGAAGCAGTCAAGACTTTTCCCACTTACACGAGATTGGCGTCCGAGCTTACAAGATGTTCAATGACCTTTAGTGAGAGAAGGATCAGCTTTCGACGGCGGCTGCAAGCTTGAACACTGTCCGTTGCAAGGGGAAGGCAAATATTCATGTACTGGAGCTATCAGAGGACAACTGTATAGAGTAGGAATTTTTTAACGACTTTTTGGGCATTTTTGAACACACATATATAACAGGAGTCGATCGCGCACCTCGCCCTCGCTTCACCGCTCGAACCCAGTTGGCCGCGCGCATCGGCCGCCGGCCCCGTTTAAGGTCTCCCGCATCGGCGGGGACCCCGTACTGCTCGAACGCAGTCGGTCGCGCACATTGGCGCTGGCCTCGTCTAAGGTCTTCCGCATCGGCGGGGACCTCGTACCGCTCGTAGGCTGTTCATTGTGCGCATCGGCGCCGGCCTCGTTTCGTTTAGGGTCTTCCGCATCGGCAGGGACCTTGTACTGTGCTGTACTGCTCGAAGGCAGTCGGTCACGCACTTCGCCCTCGCTTTACTGCTCGAACACAGTCGGCCGTGCGCATTGGCGCCGGCCTCGCTTCAGGTCTTTAGGGACCTCGTACTTCCTGAACGCAGTTGATCGCCCGCATCGCCCGTCGTTTCAAGGCCTTCCACGTCAGCAGGGACCTCGCACTGCTATGGTGCTGTTACTTCATGTATGATTCCGAGCCTCTTGAATTCAGCTTCCATTTCCTTGGATGTGAACTCTCCTCCTCTGTCTGTGCGGAAGAATCGAATCCAGCCTTCACAGAACTCCCAATTCGCAATCTGGGCCCTGAAATGGGCTTCAATGTCTCTTCGCCATTGCTTTATGTGGCTGTAGACTTCAGATTTCTTCCTTGCAAATAAGACCCACACATTGGAAGAATAATGATCGACAAGTACCACCCAGTAGCGATATCCGCCAGGAGCTTCTGGTGTCACCGGTCCTCCCACGTCACTCGACACAATGTCCAAGGGACCACGAGCTTTAGTCTGGCTCTTGGAAAATGGTAGTTTCTTCATTTTCCCAATCACACAAGCCTCACAGAATTTTGGTATACCTGTTAAGGAAGTGATTTCACCAAGCCGGCCTTTCCTCACAGAACTCTGAAGCAACTGAAAATTTGTGTGTCCTGAGATTTTGTAGAGGTGGTTGATGTCCATTGCAAACAAAGCATGTGGATCTTGGCTCAATGGAGTGCAAGCCATGTGATAGAGACCTTTCTTTTGCTTTGACTCAATCATGCGTTTTCCGTTGGGATCTCGAATGATGCATTCGTTGCCCAGGAAAATACACTTGTATCCAGCCTTAGCTATTTGCTGGACAGATACAAGGGTAAGCCCAAAAGATGGAACATGCAATGCTCGCTTTAAAGCCAGTTGAGTCATGCCTCGCTTTGTTTTGCAGGAGAACTGGAGAGTTCTAATACCAACTGCATCACAGTATGTATCATTTCCCAGGCGAACCTTTCTGGGAGGGTTGAGAACTTGATAAGTTCCTGTCTCAAACCAGTCCATATTAGGGCTCATTACTCTGGATGCTCCAGAATCTAGTACAATGACGAGTTTTGAGCCACTTGAGTCACTTGAGATATAAGCAGACATAACAGCATAGGATTTGGAAGATACAGAAGCTACATGGACACTATCCTCATCTTCAGAATCAGAATCAGAGGCAGCAGAGGCATTTGCCTTTGAGCCACGTTTTCTGACTCGTTTCCCAGACTTCAATTTGCCCTTCTTGGAGTCCTGGACCAGGTTCTTCAACTGGAAACACTGGTCAGATGTGTGTGATTTATTCTGGCCGTGAATGACACAGTGCTTGTCACCGCTGCTGGAAGATGGTTTGGCCTTGTTGGAACTTTGGGATTTTGCAGCCAAGGCAGATTCATCAGCTGGCTCAGGGTGCTTCCCAAGGGTCAGGAGGTGAGCACAGACTTTATCCCAAGTCATGCCTGTGCCAAGAGAGGAAACAATGTTCCCTCTGATCCCAGTCCAATAATGATCGTCTGGTAAAGTGCTGAGCACGATGAGAGGTTGAAGATCTGCAGAGAATGCATATTTTAACTGTGAAAGACGGTCAAAGTAACCCTTGATAATGCCGATGTGGGCTTCAATCTTTGAACAATCGATGAGTTCTGCTTCACTCTCTACAACAAGTTTGGTGGTGAAGAGAGAGGAGAGAACACCCATGGCATTATCAGCACGATTATCTTCTTCAAACCGCTCTCGCAGTTTAGCCCAGAGGGTCCCAGCGCTGGTTTCATCGACATACTCCATGCATAGCTCTACAGAAAGAAATTTATTTATGATTCCCAGTGCCCGACTGTTACGCTCTGCAGGAGTGTCTTTGAATGCAATGCCAGGGGCAGGAGTAGGACCAGCCACAAGAGTGGTAGTACCACCAGTTGCAGGGGTCACAGTAACAGTGGGAGCAGTGCTGAGGGAATTTGTGACAGCAGTAGCAGCAATGAGGGCATCAGCAGCAGTTTGCGCGGCTGAATAGTACCACCAGTTGCAGGGGTCACAGTAACAGTGGGAGCAGTGCTGAGGGAATTTGTGACAGCAGTAGCAGCAGTGAGGGCATCAGCAGCAGTTTGCGCCTGAATAACAGATTCCAGTAAAGTAAACACGCCCTCCTGGCACAGCTCCAATTGAGTGTGGACACGGAATAATGGCCAGTCCTCGGCACCCGAGAGCTGGGTAGCTGCTGGAACGAAAGTAGTTGACATGTGTGAGAAGTGCGATGTGGTATCGGCAGTAGGTCAGGTGATTGATGCGAGGCAGTGCTCGCAATGCTTCTAGCTCCGATGAGCGAGCGGTGAGTCTTCAATGTAGGTACGTCTTCAAAGCGCTAGCGCTCTGGGGCCCATAACCTAACAAGATCTGTAAATGTGTGGAAAGCACAGTACCTCAGTCTCCCGCAATGTGGGATCAAAGACTATATATTAAATACCTGTAAATGTGCGGAAAGCACAGTACTACAGAATAAGTAAATAGAACTATAGAAAATAAGTAGTGGACTCACCCTCAGTCTCCCGCAATGTGGGATCAAAGGCTGAGGGCAATAGACGAGTGCATACGGCTTAAATTAGGGAAGGACACGGGTTCGGGTTAACCCGACGGGTTTTCGGGTCGGATCGGGCGGGTACGGGTCGCGGGTCAGCAGTTTTCCAGACCCGAACCTGCGGGTACCCGTGAGAAAAGCATCAGATACTGCAAAATGGCTGTAAAAATACAAATAAACAGGTTTATAGGGCTTAATACTATGCATAAAACCAATATGGAGTCAGAACTCACCTTGAACACTGAAATTATGGCCTCAAATCTCATGCTGCAAGGTGCCGAGGGTCCCATCAGGCTCGGCAAGGCCTTGCCGCCAACCCGTGAGCAACCCGTAAACCCGCGGGTTCGGGTTCGGGTTTTCCGGGTAACGGTCCGGGTTGGCCGTTTTGTACCCCAACCCGCACCCGTGTCCATCCCTAGCTTAAATGTACCTATTGCTGTATGACAGCTGTCGATGGCCGGGGCGGACCACGGAATATCTCATTTCCTGACAATCGATCCGTGGGGACCGCAGCGAGGCAAGCAGTGGACAATGATGCACAAGTGAATTGGATGTGAGTGTACAGATGGACCTTGCTCGTAGCGCGCCAAGACCGTCAGTGAGTCTTTTCATGCCCGCATTTCTTGCAACTAATTTGGCACTGGCCTGGAAGCTCAGCGAGTTCTTTGCCCCGCGATGCGCCAGCGGGGGGTATGCGTGCTACAAGCTGAGCAAAGGAGCTGATGCAAATGTATTATATATATTTAGTACGAACAATGACGCTGGCGGTATGCGCGCGATGAAATTGACAAAGCGCGAGTGCGCGCGCAAGAGTGGACGTCCAATGCGCACGCAAATTGCTTCCAGCACTGGCAGAGCAGCCTCTGCATATGCCAGCAGGAACTCATGGACGGGGAAGAAAAGAAGCAGAAGAAGAGAAAAAGAAAGAAAGAAAAAGGCATATGGGCAGCAAAAAGGCACAAAATGAAGCGAGAAGTCTGGTTAGCGGTCTCCTTGGGGTCGCGACAGCAAAACTTTGGTGCCATAGTAGACGACAGAGAGAGGGAGGTTAGGGGAATAGGGCACTGTTTATAATTCCTGGGGCCATTATAAACAGTTTTTAATGTTGGGTTTATAAACACCGCGCGCAAAATACACTAAAATTTGAGCATAGCTACTTCCCCCGCCCATGTCGTGTGTCCAACCACCCGTTTGCCTTTGTCCGTCGTCCCCACCGCTCGTTCCGACCAGTTGGAAAGGCCTCCAATTACACTCGCACCCGCAATGGGTTTATCTGCAAGCAAATCTCGGAAGAACGGAAGTGTAATATCGACGCCATCCGAGTCGTTAATATGGGAGCGAATTTCCGTTGCGCCGACTGGGGAAGACTCCTGAGTTGGACATTTCTATACACGGCCGCATTCAAGTTTGTCGAAGTCCCTGAGCTGAAAGAAACGGGTTTCATGAAGGGGGAAGTGGCTGAGTTGAAGGTTGCGATTGAGGAGTGGTCGCATACGCCGGAATGGAATAGAAATAGAAATGTGTATAATAACAGTGAACTGTACTTGAACTCTCAAATATCAGAAGCACCCTGCGTGGATGAAATATCCGATGGCGTCGGCCTCATTTGATTCCTGGGTGTCTGTGCGGAGCAGATTACAATAATTTGATTCTTGGGCGTCTTTGGGGGTGCTGAGCACAATGTGATTATTGCGTCAGAAAAGTTTTAATTTCGCTATCGCATTACACTCTGCTGCTGCATGGGCTGCGCCTCTTGCCGTGGTTTCCTTTAAAAAGGGACCATAGCTATGGTGTGTTGGCGACATAATTTAGTATGTCGATTTTGGATAGTTGCTCATAGTTGGCGGCATAGTATGCCATGACTTGTTTTGTCGTCTAGATTTGATTAAGAGCGGAAAGAAGATGCGTATCTTATAAGTACCCACCTTGGTGGGTAGCTGGGCTGCCATACGTTTGAAATTACCCTGCTGCTCTAGTAGCAGCGCAGGAAAATCCCCTGAGAATTCGTGTTGGAGGCAGCATATACGATAGCCATTCAACTTACGCTCTTCTGAAGTTGACCAACGAATGGTTGATGCGGCCGAGGCACCGGGAGGAGTTAAATTTCGATTGGCCGCGAGTATTGCGGCTTGGAATTTCAAGCGAACCATCTCTTTCCAATCGGAAACATGTTCTAAACCAGCGAAATCCATAAAGGATCGCGAACCGTATTGGTGTCTGACAAATGATCAGTTATCTAGGGTTGGATAATGAGTTCCTGGAAACATGCCTATTGAATGAGGACAGGTTCCGATTGTGGGTTGCTACCGTGAATGTCGCAGGTGATGCGGCAGGCAGCAGTGAGGGACGATTAGTCGACCACTCTGAACGTCTAAGGGGGTCAATTGGCGTGCCCTTATAGGGGAATTCTTCGAGGAGCGGAGGAAACAGGTCATTCAAGATTGGTACCCGCTTGAGCGGGAAGCTCATTGAATGCAACACCTTCGGTGGCGCTTTAGTCACCAGAAATCGGTTTCGGCACAGCTGCAGTAAAGAATTGAACAGAGGATGAGAGAACGTTGCCAATCGGTAAAAGCGAGCTCACAAGTCCCATACCCGAATCCGGCAAGCCGTCTTCCAGATGTTGGCCGCAATAAGATTATCTGGATCCGGCCCCAGCCAGGACTCATATTTTGTCGCTATTTTGGCTGGTGGAACCCTTGAAGAATCAATTCGGGACATTTTTGTTGCGCGGGGGACCAAGGGACTGCCTCTTCTTGTCCCTTTCCCGCTTGACGCATCTCCAGGGTCAGATCTCTCTGCCGATTCCTCAGACGATTCAAGGGGCTTCTCGGTGAGACGGATAAGTAAATGACCATTCGGAGGGGCAGTGGGATGTGAACCTCAGATTTGAATCCCGTGCGCAATCGCTTGTGTTGCCTCCTCTGTTCGATGTCTTGCGCAGACGCCCCCCGTTTTCTTCCGCTCGTCGCACTTCTTGCTTCACTCAATTGGTAACGACGATCCCGGTCGGTGGAGTTAGTCTGGTACATCGGCGGCCAAGTGTTTCCATAGTCGAAGGAGATGACGGTGGGAGGGGATGCGCTGGCAGGCGGCACGATCCGCTTTGACGTTGATCCGGTACAGCCCCGATCAAGCACTGCCTTTCGGACCGGTTCCACTGCGATCATTGGGTTAGGGATTCGACAGTCACGCTCATGCACCCCCCGGACGATTGCGAAATTTGTTCGGAGTCACGTCACCCGGGGGTCTGTCGAATTGAACATGCGTGACATCGAGCCACAAAATGCTCAGCTGCGCAAAAATGCTGATTTTCGGTGTATTATACGCGGACCGGCAAAGCCGGTCCGTGTCACCGGACTTCATCGGCCGAAGTGGCTTTGTCCACCCACCTTCACTGAACGCCGCACCCATGTTCAGTGAC
The DNA here is from genome assembly GCA_029378395.1 of Mycena leptocephala. Taxonomy (NCBI): domain Eukaryota; kingdom Fungi; phylum Basidiomycota; class Agaricomycetes; order Agaricales; family Mycenaceae; genus Mycena; species Mycena leptocephala. Next base: position 76,006 of record JARJLF010000657.1, on the reverse strand, counting down.
ATACATCGGCGCATAGGCCATCGGGTGAAAGTCATTGAACATGGGCATGGTGTTCATTGAAGTTCACTGAAAGTCTCATTGAATAATAATATTCTAATTTATCTGAGCAACAAATAGACTGTGTTCCGCGTACGGTGCAGTTCATTGGACATGAGTAAAATTATCACTGGAATACAGTACATCGGTGTACAACCAGGAAAAGTACGCTGAATTGCACTAGCTCTTGCTGCAACATTCAGTGAATTCGCTGTACTTCTCAAGGATGTTCATCGGATTTCACTATAAATGTCAAACATTTCAGTGTAATTTCATTAGATTTTTGCGCAACATCCACTGAATTTCACCGTATTCGACTTGAAGTATGGTGACATTCGGTGGAAGTCACCATAATTTTATTCAAAAATAAAGATCAGTCAGTACTTTCAACCATGTCCCAGAACTCCTCGCTCAAGCCTTCGTTTTTTTTCTCCACCCTTCTATCCACCAGCTCTTTGTAGAGGAGCATAAAGACATGCACTGAAAAATCATAATTAACGTCTGACATTTGTCGAAGTTGAGCTTCATAGTCATTGAGCCATGCATTGAGCTGTTCTGCAGTTTGAGTGTTGAATGCCCGAGTCGTGTGAGTGCGTCCGTTATCGTCCACACTAAGGGAAATCAAGTCCGATTGAGACCCGTTGGTCGGGGCAGGATTGCACCATATCCGGCATAAAATATCGGAGGCCTGATGGCCAATGTAATGCCATGCGTCGACAATGAGTTTGGTGACATGAATCCAGGGGCTATTTGGTCTTGGGTAACGATATGGCGCAGAAGATTACAAGCATCATCGTACGCCAAGAAACTGGGTCGGGAATCGGGATGAGATTCCCATATTCTGTCAATGATTTTGACGACCTGCGAAGAGCTCTCTGAGCGGTAACATTTGCCCCATCCAATGGGGCAGCCACACTCATCCCGCTGTTAGTCTCAAAGGATAATCAAGCAAACCAAAAGGGACCAAATGACAGGAACCTCCCATACGAACCCGCAGCCCCAGAGAGGGAAGCGTGCTCGGGTATGTAGGATCTTTAACACCCGTGCGGTCATTCACCTATTTGGTTCCAGGCAGCCGCTCGCGGTCGTGCTTGCAGACACTAGCGGTGGTGCTCCGAGTGATCTAGATACTGTAGTTGAAGATGTTCCCGAGTTGGAAGTCTGTATGTGTCTGAAACGGCATACGGGCTCAAGTTGACTCCTGCGTCGTCATTTTCTCTTCCCAACTTATGTAATGGGTCAAAAAATTCGAAAGGCCATCTGCTGCTGCATCAGTGGTCGGAACCGTTCTGACACACAAGGACGGCACCTTTTTTTTTCGCTGACCTTGCAGACCTCCACAATATACAATGGAGGCAAAAAAATTTGAAAGCCATCTGCTGCTGCACCAGTGTGGAGTAGGCTCATTCGGTAGGGAAAGTGCGCAGTGCATGGCATCCTCCAATTCTTTCTGAACACATCGAAATCACTTACTTGTTCAAATTTCGGTGTTTTTGACCTTCTGAGTGCAGAACATGTCCCACAGTAGCTGTAGTCCTCCAAATGATCTAGATTTTTGATACGATGCACTTGAAGGTATTTTGGAGGGCAGTAAATACCAGGATAGTGAATGTGACCCTAACTTTGAATGTATAGCTGTTAGGGAAATCCACCTAATATCCTACCTACCAACATGTATGATACATTTGAAATACAAGTCACATTCACTATCCCGGTGTTTGCAGCCCTCCGGAATAGCTTTGAGGGTGTCATATTAAAAATTTAGGTCAGTCCAAGGACTATAGCTACTTTGCGTCATGTTCTGCACTCAGAAGGTCAAAAACACCGAGATTTGACCAAGTAAATGATTTCGATGTGCTCAGAAAGAAAATACGAATCGAGCCTACTCCTCAGTCTGCTGAGTCAAACCGTTGAGAACTGAGCTCACAATACCTGTTCTCGTGGAAACTTACCGAAGAAAAAAAAAAGGGCCGTGCCCTAAGTTGAAAGTTCTGCAAAGAGCAGTTTAGCATTATTATTATGAACCCAAAAGTCGAAGGTTCAACTTATCAGAGTTTAATAATGTGACCTCGGCCTTGTAGCTCACATTCGAGGAGGACGCCCAGAGGGGCTGGCGGTGCAAGGGTGTGCTGGTTAGTAAAGCCGCCGAGTATGGGCTCGATAGCGACACGTCTACCTACCGTTTCCTACGGGTCGGTGGCTGTATGAAAACCTTCAGTCGCCGTGATGCACTGAAACGGCACCTGGACTTTGAACACTTCGAGCCATTGTATCGCAACCTTTGCTCGCGGGGAGCTCGGGACAACAATTTAATGGCCCATCAACACAAGCTTAAATACGTAAGCGCCTGCCTTTACCTCGCTGAACACAGCCGAATGTTAGCGTATTTAAGCTCTTTTGATGCCCAGAATGCAGATTATTTCCCTGTGCTTGCCGCGAGGAATGGATTGAAATTGACGCCCAGAATGCTAACTATTGCTCTGTGCTTCCCACGAGCAAGGTTCCAATCAACACCGGGAAAATAGTTCCCTGCGCAATCAAATATTTTAACCCCATAAGCCAGGGCATGTTGATCTCGTGGTTCAAAAGTTGTCAGATGAATGCATTTGGGCATTACAGCTGATATGTCGCAGCAACTGCCGCCTGTGACGCAGGCATATCCACCGAGCATTTTCCATGCTTAAATACCACAGATTCCCCGTCACTTCGGAGCAAGCATTCCCCCAATTCTCGCGTCTACACTCATTGGTTTGATATTGCTGCGCGCTCTCTGGGTTCCATTTTCTGGGGCTTTTTTCATGCCGCGTATAGCACTCTCTGCTCCTCAAATTTGCAACCGTCAAATCCCAAGTAAGCAATCAACAGACCGATTTACTCCCGCTTACATCAAGACTCAAAACTGGGATTTCGTGTGAATGCCTCGGCGCCGTGGCATCACAGGACCATGCGCCTCGCGGGCGAAAATTGAGTTTTTGCCCGCATTTTCCAGCCTTTTCGTGACTTTTTGGGAACATTCGAAGATCCCCTCGGTAACCTGTAGACTCGTTACCAGTCTGCCCTACAACGGCAAATTTTAGTGCAAGCACTATGCCGTAGGCAGACTGGTACATCTCGGACCGATCAAAAGTGCTGCGTCCGGAGTTTGAAATTTTTCATTTCTTGTGCCCTGGCTTCAAATCTCAATATTTTTCTTTGATCAAAGCTAGAGGTCCTTGTGAAGTTCCCTCAGCTTAAATTCTGTCTCCTCAGAATTTTGATTCCTCTGCTTGGGTGAGTCAAACATGCAGGACTATTTTAATAGAGAAAGTCACTTTTCGGACCGAGATCACCGAAGATAACTTTGACGGCATGATCGGCACCACTCAAGAATTTTAAACTCCGGGCGCAGCCCTTTGACATGTCCGGAGTTGTACCAGTCTGCCTACGGCATAGTGCTTGCACTCAGATTTGCCGTAGCGCAGACTGGTCACGAGTCTAGGTAACCTGTGACACGTACAAAGTTTTTCTTTAAATTTAGGGGGCTGTGACGAATTGAACGAAATAGTACAGTAATAATGCCTCCGACCGCGATCTGAATGGCTGTAAATGTTTGCAGTGATCAGGGCTATCCATTCCTGAGACGTGCGGCTCTCTGGGGCTTCGTTGGAATTGGAATGCCTTGCTGGATGTCAAGTCATGTGTTTCAAAATGTGGACCATTGAATAGGCAAGAGGGTCACGCGGTTCAAGATGCAAACCACTACAGTCATTTAGGGTCAGTAAGAGTAGGTCGTTTCGACGTTTCTGCGGTCGTTTCTACGGCCGTTTCTGGCGTCGTTTCTGAAATCGTTTCTCTAAATTGTTGGCATCAGAAACGTGGGGAGAAACGACCTCGGATTTATTTTGGTGGAGAAACGACTTGTAAAAATGCCTCTGGAGGCGTTTCTAAGGCGTTTCTCGGTCGTATCTCGTTTCTCCCACGCTTTAATTAATGTTCATAGTTCGAGGAACGAGTACAGAAACGACCCATTAAAACCTACTCTGACTGCCCCTATTCCACCGTCCTTGCATTTTATTTTTTTCTGGGCCTGGAGAGCAGATTTTTGCATATTACTTTATGTGAATCTCTTCATATCATGCCCACACATCTCACGGATCTTTTTGGGATGTCAAATCCTATAAGGTAGGCGTCAGTCACTCCTCGCAAGCGGTCACATGACCAAACTGTGACAGCGATTAAGCTCCGGCCACAAAACATTGGGACAAAAAGTAAACCAGGAAAACATCTCTACGCCCAGACGACGTCCCTCCCCCCACTCCAAAAGGTGGTGGAGACAGGAACTCGACCACCTCCACGCGGTACTACCCCGCAAGGAATACGAGCTGAAGTGCTGCCGCGTCCTCGGCACCTACCACGCTTTCCTCATCCAGAGTTTTAGTCTCTTCATCATGGTCTATTGACACTGTTCTGTTATCACGCCAACTTCTGATTTTTCCTGGTTTCATGAGGTCGCTCGTTCGATTCAGTCTAGTCAGCGGGCCAAGCGGCGAGCATAAGCACCACACAGTGGGCCCAGCGGCGAGCACCAGGCCCCGCGCCAGCGGGTGGAAAACGCCAGCCGTCCAGGCCGGCGCCCGAACCACGAACACAAAAAAAAAAAATTTACAGCCTGAGTCTCGGAATTTTTGAGTTGACCCACGCAAACATAGAACAATTGCCAGCCACGTCGAGCAGGAGCTCCACGCAGCGGGGCTCTGCAACAATCGACGGGGCTGCCAATTTTTGTGTGGGTAAAGTGGCGCAGTGAAAAAATGAAGGGAAAAAAAATTAAATTTGACACAAAAAAAGGCCAGCGCCAGTAAAAAGGCAGCGCCACCGAATGGGCCCCGTGCCAGCGGAAAGGGTAACGCCAGCGAAGAGGAGGGGGGCTGGGGGGAGCACCCTTGGGCTCAGATTTTGGCACTGTAACCCTTTCAGAGTTGGCTTACTCATATACTCGCCAAGACGATGCCGAGCGAAAAAAATATTTTTGGGGTCGCCTGCGAGGGATATTAGCAGGGGTTCGTAAACCGCTCAGGAATTATACATAGGGCCTACTTTAGACTGCTTTATTATTCTGAGAGAATTTTAACGCTTCAATGACATCGTTCTCTGTCATTGCAGCTTTCAGATTTGCGTACAATTTGCGTACTGTTCATCTGATATTTAGGTAACTGTTCGCAACCAGGATTCCTGTCGTATTTTCGTGATTCTGATAGTCTCTTATAAACAGACGCTACAACGGGAAGCTCGTGCCTCGCATGTTGTAGTCTGTCTATTGCCTCGATCGCGTGATTGGAAGGCGGCCTTATTATGTAATCTCAAATTTCTCGGTTGCCAAGGTCGAGTCCACAACGCGTCTTTCGCACTTTTGATGAATGTCGAATATTGATGCACCACCACACGGTAAACACAGAGATATTGTTTTGCGCGAAAAGACCAAAAACGGCCACATTCTGCAGATGCAGAATAACTTGAAATACCACTACAACATACTTTCTCTCTTAGCCCTTGTTGGTAGGACTACTTCAGGCGTGGAAAGGCCGTGGGAACACATTCAAACTCCGACGATTATGTAATAAGGCTACCCTCCGTACATCGGTGGCGCGGTTGACTACAGACCAGGATTCTGAAGGGATGGAATCCTTTGGCACACATGAAAATCACCTTCTGAACTTGTCCTGTGTGAAACGATCCCATTAACACAACAAAAAGAGCAATTTCACGCCAGCTGACAACGTCCCGAATAGTGATGTTCAGGGCCCGGCCTGGCCTGGAAGCCCGGGCTTGGGCCCGGCCTGAGGCGGCTTGGGCTTCAGATATCCCAAGCCCAAGCCCGAGCCCTCGAGCAGGGCCTCAAGCCCCGGGCTTTGGGCTCAGGCCCGGGCCTGACTCGTGAGGTGACAAATCGCAAGTTACACTGCAGGATGACGATATGAACAGGTATTCAAATGTCTCAATGGTTATTAGAATGACTACTGACTTGATTTCTCCACTTCTCGACCAATCCGACACGCAATTTCCGTTTTCGGATGCCCGGAGTTGACCCTTTCAACCGTGGTGATAGCTATCCTTGTCAATCAATTGTAATATTTTATTGGCGGTGAAATCTTCTGACTCAATACCAGTAAAAGCTGACCTGATGCACGAGTTTTGAAGTCAAAATTCGAAGTTAAGCCCAAGTTCATAGGTCGTAGTGAAGCCCGGGCTTGAGGGCCTGGCTTGGGCTTGAAAAATCTGAAGCCCAGGCCCTGGGCCCGCTCAAGCCCTGCGTCGGGCCCGGCCCGGCTTGGGCTTAGCAGGGCTTGGCCTGGCCGGCTTAGGGCTTGAGGCCGGGCCCTGAACATCACTATCCCCGAAGCTATTGCTGTGCGCGGGAACTGCACGTGACCTCACTTAAGAGCTATTTGGCGGTGTTGGGTAGAACCCTATCGTGAGCGGGTTGTTGGGCAGCAGCAGGTCCCGTCAACCGTGGAAGGCGCCTGGGCAGAAATCTTGAATAGCTCAGTCAAGTTCCAGATCCGTAGCCAGCGTGGGTGGTTCGTTATGAGGGTGGCTGGATCGTGCCGTTCGACATCAGGTCGACACTCGTCCAGACAGCCCCTGGATTTGAATGCGATCCATTTTGGCGTATTTGATAAAACAGCTTCATTTTCATGAATCGTGCCATAAAAATGAGCCCTCAAGCTCTTCAATTGGCCGGGTATCAAGGGGCTACCAAGATAAGAAATTTCCATATATAGAGGGGGGGAGGGGGGCCCCTTTGGCCGTGAAAAAAAAAACTTTGTATCCTTTTACGCAACTGGGCTTCATATTGTAGAAACTAGATACAGCGTATTTCAGTCAGCGTGCGTAGCAAGACTATATAAATATATGTGTACCTAGATACAGCGTATCTGATGAATAATGAATAAGTAACCGACGGATATAAATAGTCGCGAACACTTTACCTCAGTCAGCGTGCGTAGCAAGACTGAGGATAAAGAGTCGAACAGGTCTACTTTTATATAAAGCCCGGGTCCCGATGTCCCTATAATATCGGACTTTCTGGGTGAAACTCCAACACTCCTCCTCACCGAGAAGTCCATCTCCTCCTCGAATGGAATCCCCTCAGCGAACTCCCATCCGTTCGCGGAAAGTTGCAAATAGAGGGAAAGGTAAGGATTTGGTGAAAGAGTCTGCGATGTTGGCTTTGGTAGGAACATCTTTGAATACAACATCCTCGGCTTCCACGCGTTCACGTGTATAGTGATATTGCACGTCAAAATGTTTGGATCGGGCATGAAAAGAAGGATCCTCGGTAAGAATACGTGCACCACGATTGTCGATATGAATGGGTGTAGGATTACTTTGGGTGAAGTTCAATGCTTTAAGCACAGCTCGGAACCATACTGCCTCTTTTGTGGCAAAGCAAGCAGCAATATATTCGGCTTCACATGATGAGGTCGAAACGGTGGGTTGTTTTTTCGACAACCAAGAAATGAGGCCAGACCCGAGGGAAAAGCAATAGCCCGAAATGGATTTTCGGGAGTCCGGACAATTCGCATAGTCGGAATCTGTATAACCGGAGAGTTCTGTTGATTTTGCTCCTCCTAAAGTGAGACAGTAGGTACGAGTCCCCTTGAGGTACCGTACCACATGTTTAGCATGCTCCCAGTGGGTCCTCCCAAAACAGTCATTGAATTGACTGAGCTGTTGTACAGCGTGGGCGATGTCGGGGCGAGTGCCAATTGCAATGTACATGAGGGAGCCTACAAGCTGGCGAAATGGAAGATGGGAAACAGCCGCCTTCTCATCATCCGTTTTCGGCGAATCTGCTTTGGAGAGACGGACATTGGGGGGGAGAGGGGTTTTCGAAGGATAAGCACCTGCGAGTCCGAATTGCGAAACAACCCGGTCTATTAGCGCTGTTTGAGAAAGCTTCACTGTTCTCTGCTCTCTATCTCGTTCGGCAGCTATTCCGACCACAAAATGGATGTCCCCAAGGTCAAAAATCTCCCACTTCTTGCAAATTTGAGCTTTGAAGCGCTCGTTCTCCTCCTTGCTGCTTGCAATCGATGTGAAGTCGTCGACATGGATGGCGGTGATGACTGTGCCCGTTAGCCCCGTACGGTGGTAGACACAGTGCTCTGTGCTCAATCTGGTGAATCCCCATTCGATCATGGCCTTGTGCATGGTTTGGTACCATGTCCTGCCACCTTGTTTCATCCCATACAAGCCCTTCTTCAGTTTCCACACCCAATCCTCTTTACCCGGCTCCTCAAATCCTTTTGGTTGGGACATATAACAGGGCTCATCGAGTACACCATGAAGGTAAGCTGTTTTTATGTCCCATTGTTGCATATCCCAGTCTAGGGAGGCTCCGATATGCGCTAGCAGTCGAAGGGATTCCATTCGTGCCGTAGGTGAGGTGGTCTTTGTGTAGTCTTGGCCGTATACTGCCTCATACCCTAACAGGACCCAACGAATTTTATGCTGTTGGACAATGCCCTGTGCGTCTCGTTTTCGTTTACAGACCCCCTTTCCGTGCATGATTTTTCTACCCCTAGGAACATTGTTGCGAGGGATGAGTTCGTACACATCAAGTTTTAGGGAGGTGAATTCGGACTCCAGGGCTCTTTGCCATTGAGGGGCCTCATCTGATTCAAGGGCGACTTTAAGGGTGGGCGTATCGTCAGGGTATGTGAGGTCCAATCCATTCTCGAGGACTGCTGCTAAGGTGGCCAAGTCGTCTTCATCAAGGGTGGCATTCTCTTGTTTCTGGATCGGACTGATTCGCCTCACGAGCAGCAAGTTTCGCCTCTCGGCGTGCTTTACGTTCCTCCCGGACACGAATACCACTGGCCTTGGCTTCCTCGACCGCAATTTCGGTACGAGTTGGTCCGGGTCCCTTTCTCTCGCGCGTGGACCGACGGGCAGGTTTAATTTCGGGTAGAGGAACTCCGATCTCCTCTTCCAACTTCTCCTCCTCCTCCTCCTGCTCCGGAGACTTTATCATTACAGGAGCATCTGGTGATGGGGTCGGGATGGAGTTTGGGACTTGTATGGATGGGGATGCGGGTGTATCATCGTCGTCAGAAGGTTTGAATGGAGGTTTAGCAGGTTCGGGATCTGCCTTCTCTCCTTCGAGGACGAGTCCAGGGTGAAGAGGGCGAGAAATCTCGTCCTTGGACTCAATGAAGACGACATTAAATGATGTGAGTACCTTCTTGGATGTCCGATGATAGCACCTATAGGCTTTCGAGTTTTCGGAATACCCGATGAGGACACATTCGATGGAACGATCGTATATTTTGGGGTTATGCCGGTTTTGTACTAGGACGAATGCGCGACACCCAATTTCCCGCAGATGGGATAGGTCGGGCTTTCGATTGTGCCATGCTTCATATGGGGTTTTGTCCTCCTGGGCTCTCGTAGGAAGCCGTTCAGAAAGATATGCCGCAGTTTTAACAAATTCGTCCCATTGATTTGCAGGTACGTTTGCAGCGGAGCGCATGGCTCTGGCACGGTTCATAATAGTGCGGTGGGCTCGTTCCACCTTGCCTATGTGGGCAGAAGTATATGGTGCAGAAAACTCTTGGCGAGTTCCCGTTTCTGCTAGCCAAGCGTCCATCTCATGGCTCTTCAGCTCGCCACTGTCAGTGCGAAAAACCCCGACATCCAGTCCGGTTTCAACCTTGACCTTCTTCTCCCATTCACGCAGTTTGGGGAGTGCATGGCTTTTATAACGAAGTGGGATAGCCCAGATGCGATTGGTATGTTCGTCAACCAATTCCATTGAGTAAAGATTCCCGGTCTACTTTTATATAAAGCCCGGGTCCCGATGTCCCTATAATATCGGACTTTCTGGGACGGTCTGGTCACTTGGAAAATATTGTTTGGAGACAGAATGAATAGAAAGCTTATGAACACATTTAAGAGATTAGCAGCATTTCGGATTCTCCCTCGCTAGGACTTAGAGCTTCTGCCGAGCCGCGGGCTTGCCCTTACGGGGGTGAAACCAAGGAAACGTTGGGACTTGTATGGTGAGAGGCACGCTTTCTTGACCATTCTGCGATAATTCTGGTAAGCAAAGGTTACATCTCAATGAAAAAAGAAAATTACCTCAAGCCATAGAAGGACGCTCACTGCATTAATGTTGGACTTTCGGTTTATCTCTCACTGAAATCGGTCGGAGGAGGCTAGCTCATGGTTTCCTTCAGCAAATTTGTTGACATAGGATATACTGGAATTTTTCGTTCAAATCGACAGTCACGCGTCACGCCCGACCTTTTTTTATTGCGGCAATAATTTTTTCTCGATTTATCGGACTTTCTGGGGAAACTGAAAAATCACGTGACTGTCGAATTGAACGAAATAATCCAGTATCGACTTTGTGGCCCTTTGGTTCCGAATAAATGAGGGGGATGCTCCGGGTAGAGCCAGTGGACAGGCCAGAAGCCATGTCCGCATTTTGAGTGGTACCGGGCGAGGGGTGAGTGTAACCGAGTTCATCATCGATGCAATGGGCTCATTGTGTTTGGGTGCGGGACAGTACTGTGATGTACGTTGACAACAAGTCTTGCACAAGAGTTTCAGACATTGGGCATGGCAATGACCACCATGTTGACTGGTCTGGGTGCATGCCGATCCAGTACAAGGTTGTTTAGCTGCGTGGGCCTGCCGGTGGGACAGGATGGACTCAGAGTAGATGGCAATGTGGGTGAGAGAGGCAAGCAAAAAGAAGCTGGCGTGCCAAAGGAATCCTGTGGAGCAGAGGGAAAAGAATCCGGCGGAGTAGGCGGAAAATTAAAGGGCAAGACGTGTAGTGCGGCTTCTGGCGAGCGGTATCGTATCGCCAGTAGAAGCCAGTGCCATGGAACGTATCTGGGTTGTCACTGTGTATAAAATGATTCCAGATACACTGACGACTATTCATTCATGATGTGGATGGACATTTGAATAGAGCGCAAGACATACCTTTTGGTATGAAAGCCCCACAGTGGTAGGACTGTTGTGACCTTGGGAAACTCGGACGTTGGTGAGCTTAGACCCGCACTGGGTGCCACCAATGCACCCAAATAAGATATGTCCAGTATAGGCAAGATAGAGAAGAGACGGAGCAACTGTATATATGCCGACAAATGTTTGGACCCAACTGGGGGTAAGGGGTACCGCGACCCGATTCAAATGTCTTATATTCACTTATATTTTCCCTCCATAAGTTGTTTGGAGTGATTCGGTGAGCAGAATATCGAGAACCCCACCATACCATTACTTTTTCGGCTACGAGTACTCGAACCCGCGAGTCAGGAAACCCGCGGGTTTTCCCACGGTTCAACCCGCAGTGACTCGCGGGTGACCCGGACTCGTTCTCCACCTTAGACTATTGAGCAATTTTAAAATATTCAAGCGGTTGACGACCCGCGGAGTTGTAAATGTGCCAAAGTCAGAAACTTAGAGACTGATAAAACAGTTGCCAGCTGGGATCCCGGGTTTATTGGCAATATAGTTTTGAAACATGCGATGTTTAACTATAACAGCAATTCCTCCCAAACAATATTAGCCGGTGTTACATGTCAAGAGGACTTGATGATATCACTGGCTGTGTCCTGGGCGATGTTCAACAAACGAGGCGAGTTTCTACGTTGAAGCGTCTATCTACGAGAGACCAATGACCGGGGGGAACACACATTATTTGTCTGTAATGGATCCCTTGATGTTATAGCGAGGACAAGAGGCGCGACGAGACGGTACGGGTGCCGAATTATGGAACCCGTATAACCGTCGTGTACGGTTACGGTCAGGAGCCCTAGCAGGGTGGCGGAGGGACATCCAAACGGGTTGTGAACACCACACGCCGCCAGAATTGTTGCTCACGCTGCCACAAGCCCGGCCATACTCGGTCGAGTTGTCCATGGGAAGCCGAGGCATAGGTGTCAAACTTGTGGTGTCCAATATTCAACCACGTGGCTGCTGTAAGTACATGTTGTGACCAGTGTCACACTGCCTTCCCCAAACCTCGCCGGAACCTCGCCGGAACCTCATGGCGCCAGAACATGCATACTCTCTCACACTCAATGGGACCCACAGAAAATTTAGCCACCGGCAGCTCAAGTTGTGCAATACTGTTGTATTTCGTTCAATTCGTAAGGCGGTCTGGGGTGTGACATCGTCGTACGAATTGACCCTTTCGTAGCCGGTCCCCGTTATCGGGCGGCATTTCGCGTGTATTTTGGCAGATTTTGCCGAATCATTGGCGCAATAGAGAGACTGCGGGAAGGGACGGAGGGCTGCATGGTGGCCAGGGTATAGCCAGGCATCGTAAAAAATGCAAAGAATTTCTCTCTGTCCTCTTTGAACTTGGTTTCAAACTCACGAGCTAGTCTTTCACGCCGGGTGATTGTCCCTTTGAGTATTGCCTACATCGGATCAGTTGGGCGACCCTTTTGAGGTCCATGCAATTCCCAGATGTGGGCCACGGCACCGCTCTGGCGAAGGGCTCTTGGTGGGACATTCCTCGCCACACAACTCTCTGAAACCCACGAATCGGACTAGGATGGCAGCGTGGATGACAGTTTGACATGGGATGGTTTAAACCAGATTAAACCTGTGTGGACGGCAGAGGCGGACAAAAAACAGCGGCTTAGGGATTCGAACTTGAGAGGACCGAGAGGAACTTATGACCTAACGACTTTAGGGGGTCGTATGGTGGATCGGCTGGGATCACAAAATCGACTTGCTGGTGACAACAGAAGTTTACGGGCAGAGGTGGATGCTTTGAGGGTAACGCTGGCACGGGTGAGTGTTCTCCTCTTCGCTTCCCGATATTACTCAATGTTTGTGCGAAGACATCGTAGCCTACGTCCTCACCATCTACAACCTTGACGCAGACAGAAGCAATGGATGGCCGCCCGAGGGGGTTGGTGGAGGCGGACGGGTGTTTTGTACAGCCCGATTGGCTTTGAAATGGTTGGCAAGATGTCAGGTCACACGGTTCAAAATGTAAACCACTAAGTGCGCTCTGGAAAGCGCAATGATGCCTCCGATCGCGATCTGAATAATTGTGGATGTTCCCAGTGAGCAAGGCTCTTCATTTCTCGGATGCACGGCCTAGAAAATGGCCCTGGACTTCATTTGCATTGAACTGCATGCGTCTCAAAATGTGGACCATTGCAAAGGCAATAGGGTCACGCGTTTCCAAATTTAAACCCACTAATTGTGCTCTGGAAAGCGCCATAGTGCCTCCGAGCACGATCTGAATAGCTGTAAATGTTCGCAGTGAGCAGGGCTATCTATTCCTGAGATGCACAGCTTAGAAAATGGCTCTGGGGCTTCATTGGAATGCCCACTAACTTTACAGCTGTTTGCGGTACAACAGGCGCGGTCCATTTTTTTCTGTTTTGGCAAATTTTCACGAGAACAGCTCCCCTGAGCTCAATTCTCAACCGTTTCGCCTCAAAATGAGCTCATTCGATTCGCACTGAGAATCCACAGCGAATGGAATACCGGTATTTTTGATCCTTTTACGTAATATAATTTCTTCCGGAAAAACCTGGTTTTGAGTAGGACACCTGTAACACTTGGAATAATGCCCCGATTGGCCTAGTTTTTGGATATGCTATACATCTGATGTGGCCCTAGACAATGGCGTGTTTATTTATATTACATGCTGAGTAATTGTGATCTAGCACACACTTTAGCAAAGTATATATCCAGACACCGCCATAAGTAGAGCTGTCCATGAAAGTTTGAGTACATTAAGCTCCGTAAACACCCACATTCGCTAGGGTCACATCGGATGTGTAGCATATCCAAAGATTAGGCCAATCGGGGAAGTATTCCGAGTGTTACAGGCGTCCTACTCAAAACCAGATTTTTCCAGAAGAAATTCTATTACGTAAAAGGATCAAAAATGCCGGTATTCCATTCGCTGTGGATTCTCAGTGCGAATCGAATGAGCCCATTTTGAGGCGAAACGGTTGAGAATTGAGCTCAGGGGAGCTGTTCTCGTGAAAACTTACCAAAACAGAAAAAAACGGACCGCGCCTGTTGTACCGCAAACAGCTGTAAGGGTCCTGTGGCGCCCTAATTCAGCTCTTGTTCATGTTTGTGCACTCTGGAGGTCGTGGTTTCGATTCTCGCCTCTGTCACCTTTTAAATATTCCGTCGTGTTTCCTTATGGCGATGAAAGTCGTGATTGTGTTTGTTCTTGTCTGCCTGCCTGTCAAAATTTTCGTCTCCCTCTTCCATCATCCTCTCAGCTCAGTTCCGTTGTCGTGCTCTTCTGTGCCTCCCGGATGTCTATTTTGGTGAACAGTCTATACACCTGCTGTGTCAGCACCTCTCCGTTGTTGCCTGTCACTGTCCTGTCTTCGGCTTTTCTGCACTCTCACTTTCCACGTCATCGGTCTCGGCGCTTTGCCCTTACTATCAATGGAGGTCCCCACGGGTCCTTTACTGCTGAACTGGAATGCTCTATTTCGTCATCCCAGTCTGTAGACGTCTGTTTAGGCCTGGACTGGAAAGCAAGTGTGCGAGAGTGGCTCATCGGACTTGGCTTACCTCCCACCAATGACTTTGGGCCTTTGCAAGCTGTAGACCCCTCTACAGAAGGTGCGAGTGTACAGCACTTTTTGTACTCTCTTTCATTCTGATTCACCATATCTCTCCAGGGTGTCCCGTGACTTCCGCACAGGTGGTAATTCCGTCCCGAGGTTTGTCGTCACGACTTTCTGAGTGTCCATTCATGCTTCCTTCATTCCCCTCAGTATATCCAGTACCACATACATCCTCTGCACCTTCAGAGGTCGCTGTCCCTCCCATGCATCCAACTCTTGATCGTGAGTCTGATTATTTGTCTTGGTTGCCTCAATCGGTGCTTACCTCCTGTTTTAGGTCTGAAGGCTTTGGCCAACAGCCTTAGCTCATATCCCCCTTCCTCCCTGTCCCCAATTCCGATCCGATGTTGTCGCGCGCGTCACTCGGTCTCGGTCTTGGTATGCATACGGCGTCCCTAGGTATGTATACGGCATCTCTCGGTACGCATACGGCGTCCGTACCTTATATTCCGACATCCGTGTCGTCTTCTACATCCGTGTCATATCCGGTGTCCGCGCTGTACAGTAGTAGTTTGGTGTTCACGCCTGACCATAATCAAAATGCTTTCACCACACCCTTGCAAGGCCCCTCTTTGAGTCGACGGATCTCTGGTCCTGTATTTCCTTTAGCTCCGTCACTCGGGTTGAATGGTCTTTTCCTGTCTAGTAATCCTTTGGAGAATGTGTTGGTACTGCCATGGCTTTAGATTTAGAGCTGACCCAAATAAATATACTTGCCAGTGTAATCAAAACCTTGTCTAAACGTCCTCTCCGACGTGTTCTTCAGATGCATAAGGTTGAGTTCTCTTCTTCCGATCCGGAGGCTGAAGGCCGGGTCGATGCACGCCCGTTTCCCGCGTGTTCTACTTCTCGGAACCTTCAACGGCGCGTAAACATTGAAATAGTCGAGAATAATGTGATGACACATCCCGTCAGAGTGCTCGAGGAAGTGGTTGAGAACCCGGTCACGATGCACTTGCTTCCAGGAGCAGAATGGGTCCTCCTCGGAAACAACACGGCCAAGATAGAGAGATATATCACCCTTGATAACAGAGCTGAGATCCAATTCGCACGTCGTCAGAGGGCGGAGCATTTTGACGACAACACCCTCGGGACGACATATATTCAAGCTCAGACGATGTGTAGGCGAGAGAAGGGAGAAGCAGACGCGAATTTCCTTTTTGGGAACCGCACCAAAAAAAAACTAGCGCACGGACAAATTCGGCGTGAAAGGGAGTGTGTGAGCAACACATCAGCAAGGGTGTCTGCACAAATGACCGAGACATGAGGATGGACAGGGACTAAGTGAGGTCCCCTCTAAAACTGTATGGTCAGTTTGTCGAGGCCGCGGAGGAAATCGAGATTCAACGTGAATGAGAATGTTTACAGTGATGGTGGGCGAGTCAATTTTCCAATGGGAAGAACGACTGGGGTGCAAGTAATGAGTTTGAAACTGTTGAACCAGTGATTCGAATCCGTGTCTCGAACGTGAACTGCGCCGGGGGCGAATTCTGGACACCTCAATGTGGCCTCAAAAGAATTCGGAAAGCGTTTTGATAATCTGAGAGGTGACTGGAACATGAGCGAGGGTGGTAAAGTACGACGTGAGTACTACTTACTCCGTTTCTTTGATTTGGCAACGAGGTTGAATGGGGGAGCTGGTAGGTTGCGTCGGGAATTCACCCAACACACCGCGTGTTATTTGGCATTGTATGAAAGTACACTAACGCTGAGAGATACTTCCATTAATCATACATCCTTGGTCATAAATTGTGGTAATCTCCTCCAGTAGACTCTCAGACCCAACATTCCGGCTTCTGAGATCTGTGTTGGCAATGTTAAATGAGCAAGGAGCCCGAATTCGATTCAAGCAAGTCTCTGATAATTGTGCAAAATGCTTACAGCCGCTTGCAGTATAGCAGGTGCGGTCGAAAATTTTGCCTTTTTGAGCACATTTTGATCGTTTTTGCTCAGGACATTCGCCCTCGGTTCATGTCCGTTTGCCTTGGGAGTTATAGTGGCGGAACGCCATTGTTTGGGCCCATTTCCTACCCAAATCTCTTCAAATGAAATTGCGGCATTGATGTTGAATGTTTTCAAGCCCATATGCACACGTAAACCATATCGTACCTATCTCAATGTCCCGCAATAAAATAATTTGATGAATTCTGAAAATCGACTTCACGGAATCACATGCCATCAAAAAAAATGGTCATCGTAGGATGAAAGTAATTGAAAAATGAAGGATTCCCTGAAACTGACTGGTCGCGAGTGATGAATTGATTAGATCAAAAGCAAATGAGCTGGTCCAACTCCCCATCGGAAATCGCCGACACAGGAGGAGCGGTTGCATGGTGGACGATCTCGACCCCCTTCAGCATTCACCTGCAGTAAATACAGGAGCATTGGGGTGAACCACCGAACCAGTCCAGCGCGGAGAGCCGCACGCCGTACGGTGCGCGAAGAAATCCCAAGTTCCGGAGCGATACCAGTGGGGCCACGGAGTTCAAGAGCCGCGCTGAGGAATTGAGAATCGATCTCGACCCGAGGGCGACCCCGTCGGCCAGTTCGACCATGTCGGGTCACGACAAGAGGGCGACCTTCAGGAGGATCCATGGACTCGTGGCATGCAGTGGTATGTAGAATCCAGGTCCGAGGCCATCTGTAAAATAGATGTTTGGAGGGTGTCGTATTCGTCCGGAGGAAAGACTGCTCTATGCTAGGAGGAGTTGAGAACCAATCGAAAACTAGACGATACAAAGGCATACCTGCTCTGCTGCGGCAGCCAATACTAATCCCCGGTCTCGAACAACGTTCAATTGAGGAGGATCACCTACTATCCGAGGCAGCGTAGAACAAACGTGGTCGTGGAATGTATGGTATGCGAACCGGAGATTGTTCAACCGCTCGAGGTCGTCCAAGGTGAGTCGGGAGAGACAGAGGAGCCGGAAGGAAGCAGGGAATTGAGATCTTTTAGTGCATTCTGACCGCCCCGTACAACATCCCACGGAATGACAGCTCATTCTGATTGTCCGTGAATCAGCAAAATCAAAGAAACACCCACTTAGCACAATTGTAATGAATGGCTATGATTGTCAATGATCGACCGTGAATAGCTATGACCAGAGATCACTATGATTGGCCAGGAACTCGTTATGAAACACCAGGAATAGCAAATAATTGATTTCAAATCACCCCCAAATCATCTGATGCTTGTCCCTAGTGCCCGAGCATAATAGGTCTGGTGCGGGTCGGCGACGCCACGATGAGCCGTTGAATTTTTTCCAATATTGTATCCTCAAACTTCAGAAGGTCGGTGCGTGACACCGGCGCGGTCCCGTTGCGACTCTTCATGACGTTGGACTTTTCCATAACATCATCCAGAAGAGTTTCAAATGCGAACGGCTGGTGGATTCAACGAATTTGATTTGTCCTGTAGATGCAATAGCAGGGAAAACAAAATCGGTACTGTATGATTATGATGGAAATCGTTCGGGTTTCTTTCATTTCACTGTTCACGGTTATGAGCACGGGTGACAAGCTGGTACTGTATGGTGATCTTTGTATGGGACGATCAGGTCAACCGTAGCGTAGCACGGGTTACTGCTAGTTTCTGGGGCAAGTGAGACAACAGGTCCGATCCCTGACCCTCCATGGCTGCGGCCTCGACCATCTAACACTTCCCGGCCTCCGTCGCCTGTGGGATGAGCCGTTCAATGGTGAAGCACGGGACACCAAATTGCTCCCTTATCCCAGCCGAACCCGGCAGAAATGCATTTTGATGCACGGGACGGGCTGTTCAATTGCGAAGCACGGGACGCAAAATTGGGCGGAAAATCAATTATGTATCCTTGCTCCCGGGGCGTTCAAATACAAAATTTGGTGACAGCGCGGTCATTGCTAACATTTCTCTCGCTTTAGGTTCCCCCCAAAGCCATTATTGCGTTTTCCGCAAGGCATTCAATTTGAAACACGGGCTTCAATGGCCTTGTATTTCAGCCATTATTGTGTTTTCCATTCATTTCGAAATGCGTGCTTCAATGACATTGTATTTAAGCCATTATTGTCCATTCATTTTGAAACACGTGCTTCAATGACATTGCAGTTTAAACGCGACTGTTCCAATTCCACAGCAGTCTGTGTGAGTGTCAGTCCACAGCACGGCCCTGGAATATTGAAAATTTCTGCGGTACTTACCTTCACAGCTAGCGCCGTCTTTCCTACTCCACCATCCCCCAAGATAGCCACTGTCCATTGATCCATTTCGTCCCAATCGTGGGGCCACCCTACAGGGAAAGTGGGCAAAGACGGCAGAGTCAGATCGACCGGTCTCTCTATGAAAGTTTTCCCACTTCATAGAGAGATCGGTTACCGGTGTCGCCGGTCCCTCGATGCCTTGGGTCACGGTGGCCAGTTTGTTTCCGCTACGAAGCACGATGTGCGTCCTGATTTGCCCGAGAATGTATATTGGATCGGTTTGATCGCCCGCAATGCCCGAACTCGCGGGCTTCTTGGGGTCGACCAGTGATTTCTTGGAGGACTTTGGGTATGGTGCGGGTCACCTAGCTGCCGCTACCCCGTGCTTGAAATTACCCGAGCTTTTGCGACCCGAATTTTACCTCTATTTCTTATCCCTCTTACAGAAGTGTTTCTTCTGGCATTCTGCACAGATTTGTAAGACAGATTTCTATTTGGATCAAAATTAAGCGAGGTAAAAAAAATCTTGCCTTGAATTTGGCCACTGGGGGGCGAAATAATGAAAAAAGTAGCTGATTGTGACTGTGTCCAGGGCCAAAATTTTTCTCTGGCCAATTGGCCACTAATTTTCGGTAGCGGCAGCTAGGTGACCCGCACCATAGACCAGTGACTGGCCTGTCTATGGAGGCAAGCCTGTCGATAGACAGAACAGTGGATCTGAGTTTAAATTTCCAATACAAATAAATTCCCCAAAATGGTTATTCACCTATTCACTCACCTCTGAACCAAATCACGATTTTGGCACACAGAAATGATCGGCTTCGAGTCTATAGTCCATTCCGCGGTATCCGATGAAGAATTTGGACGTTTTGAGTGTGCTAGGTGAGAACACCGTGAAGCTCCCGTATGAAGCGTAGACTCTTCGGCGAGCTAGTTGTTCACGTTCGTGTAACACAGTATCTACTTGCATGTACTTGGCTAGCTTGAATAAAATATCTGTCTTCTTCTATACTTTGCATTGAGTAAAATTGAATTGCAAGGGGTGCAAAACTGGGTCCCAAAAGTGCTATAAAGCGTCACAAATTTGTCAAAATTTAAGATTACACGATCGGTTCTATGCAATTGGGTGAATTTGTGATTTGTGCTCGCTCGCTAAGCAAAACTTGGTCACAATTTGGCCACAATTGGGCCAGATCGTCCAAATCCTGAATTCAGGAAAGCAGATTTTCCTGATGACCCCCTATACAGATCCATATGTAGGTAAAAATGATGTGTCAATAGGACGATCTTACACATTGCATACTGTGCCGCCTCCATCCTAGTCCTGTTGTTACCGCGGGGGTCCGATCGTGGTACGGCCTCATTACTAATCATCGGAGTTTCAATTGAAGTCGCGTAGTCGTCTTCCGGAAAAACGCAACATTTCATTCGACTTTGGCCGAGAATAGGTTGCCTAGCCTGTGTCATCTTCAGAATGTCAAAAATGTGGGCAAAAACTCGTTGTGGAAGGTAAGCGATTTTGGCATCTACAGTCATTCCATGGTCCTTGCAACAGGTTTCGGAAATCCCGCTTTTTTGGCGCAAAACTACGGTTTAGGATCGAAACTGAATACGTAGGTAGTATGTATGCACTCGTAGATCTAGGCCATGCAAAAAAATCCAAGGTTTCTCATCAATTTTAAAGCATTCTTGGCCAATCGGCGGGGGGCCAATTTTCTCACCATCACCGGTCCTTGCAAATCTGCAGAAACTGGACCGGGATGGTGGTCTCAACCAAAAACCTGAGTTGCAATGTGAAAATATAGTGCTAGTGGTTCCCTATATGTCTTCACACAAACTTTTCGAGTGTTTAGATACCCTGTCCCATGCTAGAACTGACCGTGCTCTAAGCCTACCATTGCATGGAAAATAGGGGTTTTTTTTGGCTTGCTGTATCTTTTTTTTGTGCCACAATTCATCTGGACCCATGATACTGCTTGTATTCATGTTTCACCATGTTCAACACGTTGTCTGTGCATGTTTTCACCTCACGTGAGCACAGTGTATGGATGATTGGTACATTCCACACACCTGGGCTATCCAATGACCCCAGATTTTTGATAGCATGGACATATGACTCAGTATACCCCTCCATTCATTTTATGTCCTGTGAAACAAACAATGTAGAAGGGGTAGTTGGGTTTCCTGCAGATCTGCCCTATTTGGTACTGATTACATAATTATTGTACACTCTATGCCCCCGAAAATAATGTGGGAGGTGCATCAGACATTAATGAAGAGATCTGGTACAAAAAATGGCAAAGAAATATATTTTTAGGGCCTAGGAAAAAAATATTTGCAAGGACCAGTGATTTTGCAAGGACCGTGGAATGACTATACTCTATATAGCGAGGAACGAGCATTGATATAGAATGTCTGTCTAGGAGAGACTAGGCATCTACTGGGCGTCGTCTTTTCCTCAAATCACACGGATAGGGGCCCAAAATTCACAAGAATATTTCAGAGGTCTATTCTATGGTACTAAACATTGCCTAGACCAATTTCAGGTCAGCTCAACTTCCAGGAGAGGAGTGCAAAAGTGAAATTTGAGTTCTGTCACACTGCAATCATCCAAACACGGTCCCTTCCTCGCGGAGAGTGCAAAAACAAAAATTTGTGTCGCTGGAATCAGATGATCACAGGACGATGATCCCTACAAACCGACAGTGGATGGTAGTGGTGGTACATGAACTACTAGCGGGAATCACAACGAGGCTGTATATGAAGATATAGTGTCATGAACGTTTGTAAACCTTTTAGAACCGTGTTCGTGAACGAAATCTAAAGACTTCGAGCCTTGATTCCAGGTACGATGTGTTGGTATTTGCAGTGATTGCTGCGCCTGCACCGGCCTTCCTTGTAAGGTTGGCAGACCGAGTAACGCTTGCGACCGCGGATATTGGGGCTTGCTGGACTCCGGACTCCATGACGTCGGGTGCAGCGATGATTTCAAGCATGCGCTCGAGGAACCACCCGACGTCAACGCTTAGTTCCCGCGAGGACGAGAGCGACTGAGTTGCCGGCTGGCTGAGAAGCGACGCAATGGAATCACAGTGCGCGCCGCGACTCATGGCGATATTGAGCCATGGTCGACTGTGGATCCGACTCTCCACGCTGAGGACAGCAGAGGTGAGTGCGGCCTCGACGAAGGAAGTTCTCGATGGGAAGTCGACGATGGCTGAGGCGCGAGGTTGGGGAGAGCTCGCAGACGCGTGACCTCTATCGCGCGGAGGATGAGCTCCATCCGGGATTGCCGCGCACGCAGACCGAATCGCGGAGCGACAATCTGAGCGATTATCCATTTCCGAAGAATTGAAAACGCGCGTATGCAGCTGCGGATGCCGGGCGGTAGGAGCCTATACAGTGAGTCATTCCCGAGCTCGGAGATGAGCGGGGTTGGCTCAATCTCTTGCAAATAGGAGTACATGTTGGAGACTTCGACTGTCTCTAAAGCGTCGCTGGGGGTGAAGGCCAGGAACCAGCCTATGCGATCGGCTGTCTGGCACTCGAGGATATCAGAAGTGATGAAGAGATCCTGAAAAAAACACGTCAGAAAGAATCAAGAGGGAGGTGGACGTCGCGCACCTCTTCCGTGAGGTTGCTGAGGGCTGCGCAGGCCATGGCGTCGAAGTTATCTACAAGCTCTTCCGCTGTTATATCGTCGATATCTGGCGGCTCTCGAGTTTGATTTTGGGCCCGAGAGCGTTGTCCATTCACAGCAGAATGATTTAAGGAGGGGAAGGGAGGCGGTGGGTGCATGGTGTGGCTCTCAAATGTCCGTCGGAGACTGCAGCGAACATCAGTGAGGGTACTCCACGCCTCCTGGACTCCAGGGTCGTCTGCGTTCGCCGACTGGAGTATAACGTGGTCTGTCGAGTTGTCGAGGAAAGAACGCACGGCGCTTCGAAGATCCGGGTCATCGAGTATGTCCTGGGCGCCGCCACCGCGCGTCAGCCAGTCCTTGATACAATCCAAGACTTCGGTTCGGCTCCCGGCTGCGTACAGATACTCTGCGACGGCAGGAACTGGACCCCGTGGCCGTGTCTGGAGATATCTTTTCCTGAGTAGCTGCGCAAGGGATTAGCAAAAGAAATACGCGCTTAACCCTAACCCTAAACCACCTCGAAAAACACAAGAGGAGTGACTAAACTCCTGTAGACATTCCACCACAGTTTCCCGAACTCCACCTGGTCGAGGAGTAGCTCCCGCGTCTTTCCCTCCCGCAGCGACATCTCGCCGTTATGATCGGCAACGGAGACGGAGACGCCTTGGAGTCCGTGCACTAGAATATTGACAAGCCAATTAAGTGTACCCGCTAGGACTCTGACGCGCAACGGTGGCTCTGAGGACGGCTCAGATGCGACAAAGTCACAAAGGTGCGGCGTTGGGCCGGTGAAGGGAGTGAATTCCGACGCGCGACACTCGTTTTGCGATCCAAGCCCTGCGACGAGCCGGGTTTGACGCGGACAGACGGCGCTTGACTAAGGGGTGCTTCGCCACCGATGGTATCGACAACGGAACTCGGGGGTCGAGAGGGAAGACGGGACGAGGGACGGGAACTTGCGGAGGACTCGGTGCCGTGCCAAACGGTTAGGAGGCCTTCGCCGTTATGCACTGGAATGACTGTTCCTGTCTGGCTCAGACTCGAGAGACCGCCGATGTCCCTGCGCTGTTGCTGATGTGGTAAATGCAGTAGTCGCGGATCTGTATCGCTGTCGACACGCCCGCGGAGCAGCTGGGCGCGATCAACGAGTGCCGAGGTCGGGAAGACTTCTGGGAAGAGGAGGGGGATGAGGGATGTATATGGCATCTGCGAAGATGCCCTCGACCAAAAATGCGGCGAGAATAGGCCCTTTCTGCGCGGTTCCGCGGCGAGCGAGAGGGACATGAATTGATCGACGCTAAAGATAAGATGAGTAAATAGTCAGATAAGATAACCCTAGCCCACCGAACAAATTTGGCCGCAATACCACCACTTCCTCCGCCTTCCATGCACTTCTCTAGCCAGTAATTAACAAGCAGCTTCACATCCTCGCCGACTTCGTCCTCCGCGAGGGTTACCCGTCGTGGACATAGCAGAAACTGCTGACGGAATCCTTCAAACGTATCACGCGCACGCTCCATCGGCGCGACCAGTAGCGTCTCCTCAGCCGCGCCGCTGTCGCTCGCCCGTGCAGCATCGACCTCGCCCTTCAGCCGCTGTCGAATATCCCCGTCCCAGGGTGTCGCCCGCGGCTCCTTCACTTCCGCTCCCTCACCCTCCAGCCGTGCCCACCCTTCCACCGCCGCGAGCGCCTGCGCATCCACTCGTCGCCAGACCTTGTCGAGTCGTGCAACTCACTGCATTCCCACCCGGCCTAGACTCAGCTGAGACTAGGCGCTGTAGGTTGTGCCAGATGGAGTTAGGTCGGTGTAGGTCCCTACACAGCCCCCCATCTAGGCGACTACTCGTACTGTACTATTAAAATCAATTCGTCAAGGGGTGTGACGCGTGACCCAAAGTTCTAATTCGTCAATTCGTCAAGGCAGCTCGAGCTGCGTGACATCCCCCAAAATTTCGTCAACCCGACCTTGTTATGTAATCTTAAAATTTTCGGTTCTCAAAATGCCTTGTGCAACGCGGATTTCGATGAAATTCGTGGGTATTGACGTGTAGTAACCAAAATCAATAACTTCTCCTGCCAAAGCTCAATGCCAGAGTAGAAGAGCAACGATGCCGAAATTTGATGGGTCGGCATCGGGCCGCTACCCGAAGAGGCGGGGAAGCGATTTACATGGAAATGGTTGAAGAATATATGGTGTGAGGGCTCCTTTTACTTTATAATGCTGTTCTAACGCACTTTGCCTCCTGAATCTAGTGAGGCCACATCAATCTAAGTTCGACGTTCCCGTAAGTACTGCACGCGAACAATGCGGCTAACCACTTCCCCGAACCTGCCGTCACAGCCTTGTGTCTAATTTAAAGCGCAACGTGCTCTGTGCATGTTTCTCTGATCCCTCTTCTTAACCTCGTCATTGCTCCAATACATTCTTCGTGATACCACTCACAAATCTACTGCAGCCCTACATCCTCTTTGGTCAGTTCGGTCTCCTATGTAAACTTCAACCCGGGCTGATATAGTGCTGTCCCTCGTACATAAGATACACACTTACTCAGAATGGCTATGTCTTATCAACGCACCCAGACATTGGAAGTCCATGGTGCGAGAAAAATTGATTAGGATACTAACATCAGTATTTATTTTGCACAGGAGGCATAGGGGGCCCTGGTGGACTGGGCAGTCAACAGGGACATGGTGGTCATGGAGGAGATGGGCACGGCCCCACTCTGCATCTGGATGCTGAAATCATACACATTGTGATACACCGTGGTGTCTTCAGCATCGGGATCTGCATGTGCGAGGAGTTTGTTTTCGACAATGTCGAGCGTGAGCCCAGTTTCAGGGACGGAGCTGGTGATGGAAGCACAGAGGTTGTCGAATGGACCACCATCGTCACGAGGGAGAGTGCGAAGGAGATACAAGGGTTGTAGCTCTCGGTACTGAATGCCAAAAAACGCACAATTTTGAGAAATCTGTGTTGAGATTACAAACCCCGAGCCATCGCCGAGGTGCTTACTAAGCCCGACGCTGATGCGCCGAGCAACTCGAACATTCCGCTCCCAGTTTCTTATTCATTGTCTTACTCATTTACTTACTCAGCTACTTATTAATCTTCGGGCAGAACTCACTAGAACATTTTCTTTACAGTATAAATACTTATACTCTTGTCGTAGTTAAACCATTGAATTCTATCTTCCTAACTAGCTTCGAACTTCAATAGGTTATGGGCCCCGCCCGCCTGTGAACTACAACACAACTACTTGCTCTACCTGCTCACTCCCACTCCCACACACTAGCTACAGATGTCGGAAGGCAATAACGCGTACCGCATTAAACAGCTCGAGAATGCCCAAGGCTATTCGGCATGGGCAACCAAGATGATCGACATCTTGATGGATCAGGACTACGACGACTACGTCATCGGCGCGCAGAAGAAAGCACCCGAGGTCTTGGACGCGGCGAACGCATCAGAGGTTGCCGCAAAGGAGAATTGGGAGAAGAAGCAGCGGAAAGCACTTTCTGCTATCCGGCTCCGCGTTGGGGATGGCCCCATGGCCTACATTCAGAAAGCCAGAACCGCAGCCGATGCATGGGAAAAGCTCGAACGGGTTTATCAACCCAAAGGGGCTATATCCATCATACGTCTTCGCCGTAAACTCTTCCGTGCGACTTGCGAAGAGGGGGAGGACATCGAAGAACACATTCGGTCACTCACACAAATCCGCAGTACACTTGAAGGTTATGGGAGCACCATTGACGAGGCAGAATTTGCCATCACCATCCTTACCTCGCTACCCGATTCCTGTGACAGCAGGCATGGCTGTGCTGGTCCGCATTCCATCATCTCGACTCGGTGCAAGTCCTGCAAATTCCGACCTTCGATGAAGCCACAGCCAGAAAAATCCCCACTGACGGCAGCCTTCTACCACCATGATCGACATCACTTACCTCGCTCTGATCCTCTACCTGGTGGCCACAAACTTTTGATGACTCTGGGCACGTCTGTCTTGGCTGTATCGTCTTGCCCCACCCCCAATAAGGAACCGTGACTTGGTGCCTTATTTGTCTGCTGAATCGGCACCTTTTACACGCACATAATTGACTTGGAGCCCTCAGGACAATTAATCAGAACCGTAGCTAGCCAGCTAGCCGCATATGGCTGGCAGCCTAGCCGAACGGCTTCCCAGACCTACCCAGACCTCCCCACAGCTCCCCGTCGGGGACCTAGCCATAACTACCACCACGTGTGGCCAGTCCGCTCTGGCTAGGCGGCTGGCCAGGCCTAGCCCAAGCTTAGCCACAGCATAGCCACAGCTGCCCTCAGCTACATGCGGGGAAGAATCTGGAAATATTTGCGTGGATAGATCTCCTGGAAAGCCTCGGGGTCTTCTCTCCTCACTCAAACATCAGGAAAAACCAGAATGCTATGAGAGACCAAAGGCCCGCTATGATGGTTTCTCATGGTCTATCGTGGTCTATGGAGCTGGCGCCGCTTCTATAAGGGTCTATGATGGTCTGTGGTGCACTACAGATTTGCTCCTGGTCCGGGTGCTTACTTTCACTGTCTATGAACATCTCTTAATTCACTGACACGGCAATAAGAGTAATGGATGAAAAAATACTACGTATTACGATCCCAAAATTTGGTATGAAAATACCAGTACCTCGCATGATGCTGTCCATAAAAGGGTTGGGACAAATCGCGGCCGTGAAGGTCGAGAAATGACCCAAATCGCTGGGGGTGTAAATAGTTACTGTTAGCGGCAAACACGGCTGTACTTCCACGTTTGATTGGTCGTCCAGAAAATTTGTTTGAGTATGGAATGAGGGGTATCTTTGTGAAGTCCCTATTCCAGTTACTTTCCCAAAATAGCGAGTACTGTTTGGATCACCGGCCCAGACGATGGAGGGCCGTGGCCGGGGAGGGTGCATCACCCGTCCCGGTAGTATTCATATACGAGTCCGCAGGAGTAAGACTCAGTCTGAAAATGGAACTTGCACTTCTTTCATCAAAGAAGCCATCAAGAGCGTCTCGGAAGACGGCAGCCAGCGAGGTGGAGGACAAAGAAAAGGCCGCAGCTAAAGCGCGGGTATGTTTTAATTACCTTTGCAGCGGCCACCACTGACGTATACTGTGGACTTAGCTGAGGGCAGCCAGGGTCAAAAGGCCTGCGTTGACGTCCTTGACATCTGTGGCTGTTAATGGTGATTTCCTCGCTTACGCCCGCTTGAAAGCTCTCAAATGGGCCCTCAACACCGATACGTTCATTTTACCCATCGATATAAACGACCTCAAAAATAGACCTAAGAATACCGAAGAGCTGAAATCACGGGCTGCTCGGAGCATTACAGCCATGAAGAATGACCCTGAAGATGCCACATCCGCTGTATTCAAGGATACGAATGGGGTCACCCTCGCTTGCGTGTTTGCTCAGAGATCCCTCAACCTTAAGAAGGTTCACGGAGTGCGTCAGAAACAGCTTCCTATATTCTTCTTCTATCTGAACGGATGCGTTCGAAGCCATATCCTGGCACTATGGGACGAACGCTGGAACATTTTCCGAGGATGACCCGGAACGAGGAAAACTACGACGGACTCAATGTCAGCGATTCCTTATAATTTTGGGATTCTTTTCTCTCCTCACCTCTTTGCTCTTCAGGAGTCCCTAATCAGAAGAACATGGGAGGCAGCCCAGCTCCTTCATTCCGTTGTGCAACCCATCACTCCAGATAGAGACGTGCGACATGAGGAGGACGGAAAATATATGAATTATATTCCCTCTGGGAGCTCGTCGGAGACCTCGGAACGGGCTGGGGTCACTCACTTAGTTCATTGCTGGACTATGCAGGGGCATTCGGTAGATGTTCTGATTATCAGAAGCGTCTATCTTGCTTATCCGATGTCCGATCACAGAAAGGGCCCTTTATGCCATCAAGTGACTTCTTCCGTGGTTGTCAGGCGGCGTTGGCGGTCAAGCATTATTACAGAGCTACGCGAGAGGTTGCGATTTACCTCAGTTGCATGTTCGAGGTTGCGTTCCCAGAGTACCATGCGAAGTACACCAAAGCCTTCAAAGCTGGCGTTTGGGAAACTGCTGATCCTGGGCCGTGGATTGGAAGAGCCATCGTATATAAATTGCAGGTATCGGAGCACGTTGATGGGCTGGATGACGGACCAACGGCTTCGTTCTGCGTTGGAGACTTCGACGGCGGACCCATGTACTTGCCAGATATCGGTATGAAGCTCAGGTAAGCCCCATCCGGCTCTGTCTGGACTGTCTGAGCTCAATCAATGTATTCTTCAGCTATCGGCAGGGAGACGTCTTAATATTTATGTCGGGACTTTTGTATCACTCCGTCGGGAAGTGGTCTCCAGGACGTGAAATCAGTCCGGAGGGAATCACACCAGGAAGAATCAGTCATGTTTTTTTTTCGCCTCAAAATTCCATCGCTCAGCTTGATGGGAAGCCTGACGGATGGATGATGAGGACCGTGGGAGGGAGCACCGTGGACTCAGATGGAGGTGTAGTCAATGCCAGGGGCCAATGATAACCCTGTATTACCGATCTGTAATGCTCAACGCACTAGTTATTCCCCACATTGTACTTTTGACACTCGAGTTGTATAATCGAACAGACCTGGAGCCTTCGAGTTGCTGCAACCGAGTTCGAGAGCAATTTTCAGGACATTTGCCTTGAATTTCGCTGACTGTTGACTGACTCTTCGGCCGCCGAGAGCAATTTTGTCTATCTGGTTATATTTTTCATTTAATTACTGAAACTCTGCATAGCTCAGGCTGCATTTAGTAATTGCCATCTTATCTGGGCGTGGTTGAGTTCAATGCGTATGGTAGACTGTTTGAACTTGCCCTGTTTAATCGCATTTTAAATTGGTTCCGTGATGGCTACCAGTGGGGCTGTCGATCCCTTCGGTCGGGGTCATGCGTCGCGGAGGCCTTCGTCGGACGTCCCAAGCGTCACAGCAAGCCAAAATTGCCTGGAAGACGCAAAAAATGCAAAATTTTCGTTCCGGAGGTCGAAATTTTGGGGGGGTGTCACGCAGAATTTTGGCCGCTGTCAAAATGTCGAACAAGTATTTCGGGTCACGCGCCACCCCCCTGGCGATTTGAAGGAAATTACACAGTATACTATGGCCCTGTAACCGATGACGCTGTTTTGAAGATATACAAGGGACTGGTCGGCCGCTTCGCGGCCTCCCATCCCCTTTCGTGCATTCAACAAAGCCACGGGGAGAAGACCCCACCATTCAAGGCTGTTTTGCGTTTTTTTTTTTTTTTTTTTTTGAACTTGGCTCATGCTAAATCAGATACTATTATGAGTTCACCGTGGAGTACTGATACTCGGTGAACGAAGCAATTGAATATTCAGTGCTGACAGTCGGGGAGTGAGATAAATCTTGGCTAATAAATAACGCAGAAGCATCACACTTCATTCCACCTCTGATGAGTGCTTTGTTCGCCTCTCAAACCCAACATTCAATTTCATGAGTGGTGAAATTTGTTTCCCTCTGTATAAATTAAGCATTTCTGGGGCAAGAAGCAATTGAAGATTTGGCGCTGAGAGTCTAAGAGCGCAATAGAGTGAATTATCTTAATAACGTTGATTTCCCCTCTGCAATATTTTGGTGTATTTTTGTCAATTCTGTCCTTGAGTGGTGGAGGTTGGTCGAAAGTGCAAAGGTCGATGAGTTGAAATTTTATAAAGAGAGAGAATTCATGGATTATTTCGACTGTTCCTGACCGCAAATGAGAGGAAAATGGAATATTCACGAGACCACGAAGAGTCGACCTAAGGTCGGCGACGAGCGGCGTCTTCTGTTAAACGAGATAAATCTACAAAATTTTGATCACTTCACCGTGGGTAACTGCTAGTATTACTTGGCTAGAAAAGCTTATTACAGCTCTTTGCGGTACAACAGGCGCGGTCCGTTTTTTTCTGTTTTGACAAGTTTTCACGAGAACAGCTGCCCTGAGCTCAATTCTCAACCGTTTCCCCTCAAAATAGGCTCATTCGATTCGCATTGAAAATACACAGCGAATGGAATACCGGTATTCTTGATCTTTTTACGTAATAGAATTTCTTCCGGAAAAACTTGGTTTTGAGTAGGACACCTGTAACACTCGGAATACTGCCTCAATTGGCCTAGTTTTTGGATATGCTATACATCTGATGCGGCGCTAGATAACGGCGTGTTTATTTATATTACATGCCGAGTGATTGTGATCTAGTGCACACTTTAGCGAAGTAGATATCCAGACACTACCATAAGTAGAGCTGTCCATGGAATTTTGAGTACATTAAGCTCTGTAAACACCCACATTGGCTAGGGTCACATCAGATGTATAGCATATCCAAAGATTAGGCCAATCAGGGCAGTATTCCGAGTGCTACAGGTGTCCTACTCAAAACCAAGTTTTTCTGGAAGAAATTCTATTATGTAAAAGGATCAAAAATACCGGTATTCCATTCGCTGTGGATTTTCAATGCGAATCGAATGAGCCTATTTTGAGGGGAAACAGTTGAGAATTAAGCTCAGGGCAGCTGTTCTCGTGAAAACTTTCCAAAACAGAAAAAAACGGACCGCGTTGAGCTCATCCGAGGCATCAGACGATTGAGTGCTTTGTGGTATTGTGTCTTGTCGCATGCGTGGTGGCGGTTCAGTAGCATCAAGTACAAAATGTTAGCCCTAGAACAGAACTCCATAATGGCTTGATTGAAATGTGTTAGACTCGTCATCAGTCTAGTCTGCATGTGATGAGTAACAAAAGTGAGCCTTGAAGATGCCAAAAGTGATAGCTCAAATAGCACACCTTGGCAACGGTTCGATCAAAACAACCGAAATCCAACTTTTCATTTTTTCTGGGATCAGATGCTCCCCGAATCCTCTGTGAATTGGTATCATATTCTAGGCCGCTGACATTACAACATTGTTCTATCTCGAGACAATAGAACTCTGTGCTATTCCATCAATTCTTGAATTGGAGAACCCAATATATGCCTCCCACGCACTTTTTGAAAATTTTGAGGAGACAGAGTTCACAAAAGTGGATTCAGATCCCATGGAATTTTTCGAGCTGCGTTAAAATGAGTCCAGAATAACAGAAAAGGAGAAACATAAAACGAGAAGTACCAGCTGCCTGCGGCAACGTGCTCGCAGCATTGTTGCTCCTCGTAGGTAGGCTGGTAATGAGCCTAGAAATGTGTGATGACAGGGCACTGGGCCGCCTGGTTGGGACAGATTCGTGTTGTGCCTTTTCATATTTATTGTCGATTTATCGGATTTCTTTGATTCCCGAAAATTCGGCCGAATTGATCGAAATACTACAGCATCTCTTGACGAACAACATGGCTTTGTGGGTACCGGTTCGAACTTGATGTGGGAAAGCCGGGTACTACAAGCACGGCGGGCACAGCTTGTTTCGATCGCGATGTGCACCCCCAAGCCTCAGGTAGGAACTTCAAAATCAATTTGCCGAAAATGCCACGGAAAAATTGAATCTTCTACAAATCTGACAATTCCATTGCATAGACGAGACTCGTCTACACTACCCTGAAATAACTCCCACGTGAAGCCATATCTCGATGCAAAGAGGGCAATGAATCATGCAGAAGCACGGTGAAGGAAAACACTATATGAGCAATAATTAGCAGATCATAGGAAGTACTATCATGGAATGTCACAGTTTCGGAAAGTCACTAAAACAGTGTATGATCAAATTTGCGACAGTAAGAGTTGTGGTAGAATAGACAGGTTGCGCACAAGCGATTGCAGCCATCAGATGGCTGTTTTTGTGTGCGCACACTGATGGCTAATGGCTGATGAAGTCCGACCGATGAATAAATCTTTCTCGTTGAAATGAAGCTAATTGAGAGTGTGTGCTGGTCTGCGGCTCAAAAATAAATTATACCCATCCTTGTCCCACAATTTTCTCGAGGAATTAGGCTCGTGACCAGTCTGCCAAAAGAACAGCAATCCCAAGTGCAAGCACTCTGCCATAGGCAAGCTGGTACAACTCGAGATCGCCAAAAGGGCTAAGCCCGGAGTTTGAATTTTATGAGTGTCGCCGAATGACGCCGATGACGTCAATTCCGGTGATCTCGGTCCGCAGATAGATTTGTCGCTTAAATCGTTCCTCGCGCGCAGACTCTCAGCGCAAAAATCGAAAATTCTGAGGAGACAGAAGTGAAACTGGGAAGAGTTCATCCCTACTCATAGCTTGGACCGAAAAAAATAGTCAAAATTGAGCCCAGGACAATGAAAAGAAATTTTTTCAAATTCCCTGTTCAGCCCTTGTGATCACTCCGAGTTGTACCAGTCTGCCTATGGCATAGTGCTTGCACTAAGATCTGCCGTACTTGGCAGACTGGTTACGAGTCTATCCAGGAATCAAAATGTTGTCATGTAAAATTGTCTTTTTGGGCTAGCGTTACATTCTAGCTAGGCTCGAATCCAGCCTGTCTTTCGAAGCTTAATTGTGTCGATAGACAGGCTGGTCGATCGGAGTTTAAAATCTCGTAACGCGCGAGATACCGCATTTGGTATATTTGTAAGCAGCATCAATGAGCTCATGTAACAGTCGTAAACAACACGTCTTTTGCCTCTACCACCGCCTGGGACACGACCACCAACTTCTATACTTACTTTTCTTGCCTATGGACCATCCTGAGGTCGTCTGGGATGCAGAGCTGCAAGATTTACTTCAGGATATCCGTAATTTCCCTCTGTACGACCTCGAATCTCTGGCTGCCGAGTGTCTGCCATCTGATGCGCTCCTCAACAACTATTTAAACTCCTTGGATGCCGAGCACAAAACCGTCGCTTTGAGAGCATGTCTTATTGTTCACATTACCAGCAAATATCGCATAATACCACACCAATACCAGCTAGAAGCAACTAATGGACTAGAAGATCGTCGCGATGTCCTCGTGAACTCCGGCACTGGCTCCGGGAAGACTCTATGCCTCATAATCCCCAACCTTTTGCATCCCAACACCAGCTCCATGACTATTTCACCCCTTAAACGACTACAAACTCTACAGGTGAGTCGTTGATCTATCATTTACCGTCGAGTCTGTAAAACGTTTCCACAGGCTGAAGAACTAGAAAAATGGGGAATACGGACAATATGCATAAACGAGGAAACCCCTAATGATAAAGAATTATGGACCGTGCGTGCTCCTTCATTTTTTGAGTCGCTTTTTCTCTAACCATGATGCAGAAAATAAGTAGCGGCCACTTCCAACATCTAATTGTTCAACCAGAGCAGCTTAAATCCTTCAATGGCCATCTCCCTCGACTCGCTAGACTTCTCAATGATCCGAAGTTCGTCAAAACGATTGATAGAGTTCACGTCGATGAGGCGCACTTCATCCGCACTGCCGGCTTGCCTCTCTATGGCCTCCCCGCATTTCGTCCGTCCTGGGGCACATTGAATGAACTGCGGATCCGACTTCCGAAAGACACTCCAGTCCAAGCCCTATCCGCCACTTTCCCACCTCATATAAAGTCCGCTGTCATCGAGAATCTCAATTTTGACCCTAAATCCTTGTGTCCCCTAAAGGTCGTCGTATTCCATGACGACACACAGCAATGTTCCGATGCTGCTAGTTATCAAGATTCCTTGCTCCCCCCTGAGTTCCGCAACAAAGGTTTAATTCGACATTATCACGGAGGGATGTCGAAGCCATATTTGAAAGAAGTTTTTGATGATTTCTCAAAGGATGACAGTGTCTGCCGGATATTACATGGAACTGAAGGCCTTTCTACAGTACGTGTTTAATCTGGTTGCGAATGTCCCTGCGCTGAGAAAAGACAGGGATTAGATGTTGGGTATATAGATGTTGTAGTTGATTACGGCGCCCCGCGGGCGGAGACCACTCCAATTCAACGAGGCGGCAGAGCTGGTCGGCGCGGTCAACCCTCGGTGTACCTTCTCATGGCAGAACCTTGGGTTTATACCGCCTCTCTCGATGCCGTGGATCCCAACAGCAGCGATCCGGATCGTCCGATTTCAGGTCGACTCCTCAAGTCTTCTCGGAAGCCGGAACGTGCTGGTCTGGCAGTGGTTCAGTATGTGCACTCTGAAACATGCCTCCGTGAAATGCTTGCACGTTACCTGGGAGATAAATCTCAAGACGGCGAGATTCAACCCTAATTCTTGCTTGGTGCATTCTAATTAAAATGTTTCAGCTCTTAACATCTCCACTGAATCATGTTGTGACCGTGTACATCCAGATAAACCCGATATTCAATTCGACAAATCGAAATTCTTTCCGGGCCGCTTCATTTACGAGGACGAAAGTGGAGCCATGCATGCCGGAGACGTTGATGATCCTGGCCGCATTCATCTCAATCCCCCAAAGACGAAGAAACGGAAGACGAAGGGACCTAAAAATCGTAAGGTTGCTGATCGCGCTGACCTCCAAGCACGTCTAGGTGAATGGCTGGCCTCATCACATGCAACTGACCCCTTGCGTGCTGTTCGACCCTCATCGTTCATCTTGGATGCCCAGGGAATCAAATCGTTGTCTGCTGTTCATCCGGATCGAATGCGCACTGTGGCAGACATCATTGCGGTGCTGAAAGAGACGTCAGAATTGGAAGAAGAATGGGGTGCAAAGGTTTTTGCGCTGATTTCCGCATACAACGCCGAACTGCAGCGGCTATCAACGAGGTCTCGAAATGCTACTGGGAGAAAGAAGGGCCCAAGGGTAATGGATGATGACGATGTCGAGGAGCCGGAGCCGCGGACAAAGAAGGCAAGAACGGGAATACCCCTGGCAGAAGTCTCGCTTAATGTACGACGTAGTACAAGGTTGGCAGCAAAATAAATTACATTGAATTAACTGTATTCGTCCGGAAGGGTTGACATATATATGCAAGAAGATTATGGATTTTGGTGTAACTGTCTGTTGTGCGGTGTCGACGTGAAAAAAATGAATCTCGATCCAGACCATTGAGGTCCTGATCTGGATAGTCAGGATTAGGGTCATGAAAATTGTTTGGTTGGAATGGATCATTGTCAAGAGACAGGTGCGACGATGAAGCAAGAGGAAATGAATCAGCCGACTCGGGGCGTAAATGCAGACGGGGTAAAGAAGCAGGGGTAATAGGAGGACAAAATTGGATTCTGGATGTGAATACAGAGACATTAGAGGCGGAATTAGGGCTCAAGTCAACCGAAGAGGATGGAAAACTTGTCTGTGTGCCTGTATCGGTGACAGAGAAGGTCGATGTCCCGGCGAGAGGCTTTCGTTGCCGCAAATATGGAGCTGGTGGATGGGGAATGAACTGGGCTTGTTCCCGAAGCTTTTTTACCACCTCCTGGGGGTCCATGAGCCGAGAGAACAGTGTAAAAACGCGGTAGAAGGCAAAAGACATGTTGTTTACGACTGTTACATGAGCTCATTGATGCTGCTTACAAATATACCAAATGCGGTATCTCGCGCGTTACGAGATTTTAAACTCCGATCGACCGGTCTGTCTATCGACAGCATTCATAGACAGACGGTAACCGGTCTACATTCTAGCCTGTGGATGGTGTATATATGCTTATCAGTGTTGGCACTGACGGGGTCAAACAGGGGGTCAAGCGGTTTGACCCCCAGGGTCAATCATTAACTATGCCCCGATGACACTCAAAACTCTTATCAATCATTTTAGGCTTTAAAGTGCTTGTGGGATATACCTTGGGTCAAGAGGTCCCTAGTCTTCTGTGTCCAGTAAAAATCACCTTGACCCGGCCAATGCCAACACTGATGCTTATAAGCACCCAATCCACCCACATTACTATCCAGGCGCCGAAGCCATTTTAGCCATTAGCCGTCAGTTTGCGCACACAAAAAATCCATTTGTTGGCTCGAATGGCTGTTGCGCAACCTGTCTAATAGAATATCGTGAATATGCAACAAGCGTGCAAGCAGAGTCAGATATATATACTCGTTATCACAAAAAGTAACCGGACAGGGCGTACCTCCGCAGTATACAACAACTCTTAGCACTTTTTTCGTTGGTAATTGACACAGAGGCATACCTCAACATGGGACACCAAAAATTAGCTTCTTGTCTACTTTCGTTGCTGCGAAAATCGAAATTTAAATCATTTTTTGATGAAGGGGGTGATTTTGGCTACTTTTTATTTTATTCACAGAAGGATTGAGAGCATCCTCCCACTGTTTAAATCTTCTGTGTGGGTTCCAACGGACCTAAGGCTAATTATCAGATACTCGGATACCCAGAATTACCATCGGAACATTGCTTAAAAAGGAAATACCATTAATTTTCGATCATTTCCAAAATTTAATATTGCACTCGGTATGAGCTGCTGCACTGGAGGTTTTAATGTCACATTCTATGCCAAATATGCTGTAGATTGAGAATCTAGCCACGAGAATGGTTAAAATTCAGGTCATATGCTGTTAAAACCAAATGTCCGGTTACTTTTTGTGATGACGAGTATATATAGGTTAATTGAGGAGGATGCCGCAATGAGGATGACAGGTCGGAAACTAATAATTCTGACACAGAAAAGCAACCCCGTAGCAAAAGGTTGTGACTGTGCATATCTTGGTCGTGCATAGAAAACACCGAAATACGGTTTTAGAGTGACAATATCAAGAAGCACCCGCAGCAAAGTATGTAGGCATAAAATGGGTCATATCCAGAATGAAGATATCCAATTCCGTGCAACGGATGGAAAAGAGATGTTAGTAGTATTATAGCAGGGTAAAGGACGGAAGCGAACCTCCAAAAGATTAAGTGATTCTGTGCAGAATCTTTGTCTATGATTTCTCAAGGGGTCACCCTCACAATATCCGACAAAAAAGCCCCATTTATTGTGCTTTCCTTGCGATAAACATCTGGGTTCAAGTAATTTTTTTAACCAAGGGTCTGATTTTAATGTCTGTTACAGTAATGTATCCATAGAGATGTCGGATGCCGCACCTCGCAAAGCAGGGAGTGTGGCGACGGTGGGCGACGGTAGAAGACGAAGAGTGTCTGGTGGAGGACTCGCTCCGCTGATGCGTGATTGTCGGCCGCCGACGGCTGAGCGCGCTGAACTGCGGCTAATTGTTAAAAGCCGGTTTAGCGGAAGTCCGGGGCCGGGTGGCAGTGCAGCAACCATATATATAGGATGCCATTGCAGGTCAATAGGTGCCCACAACAATTACCTTCGGGAAGAGCCACACCTTATTTCCAGGACATATTTTAGTGGACCTCCTTTCTTATCCTGGAGTATTGCCCTCAGCGTCCCAGAACCAATTCACCTTGCTGGCCACCACCGGCTTTTTCGGGTCAGCGCGCGCCCCATGTCTCGCAGCTTTAATCCCAGGACACGGCTCTTGATGTGACGTCAATCCGCAGTTATGGTTGGCGCGGTTCGTTGGGCATGTCAAGATTCCAAGATGTTGTCGTGGGCTGCATTATTTTGGTGGGTTCATTCACCTTCCCTTCTTATCCTGGAGCTCAATTATCACCCTCTGTGTTCCAGAACCAAGTCACCTTCCTGGCCAGTGCCTACTTTCTTGGATCTGTGCAAGCCCATGTCCCGCAGCCTTAATTCCAGGACGCGGCTCTTGATGTGACGTCAATCCGCAGTTATGGTTGGCGCGGTTCGTCGGGCATGTCAAGATTCTGAGATGTTGTCGCAGGCTGCATTATTTTAGTGGGTTCATTCACCTTCCCTTCTCATCTTGGAGCTCAATTATTGCCCTCGGTGTCCCAGAACCAAGTCACCTTCCTGGCCAACACCTGCTTTCTCGGGTCTGTGCAAGCTCCATGTCTCGCAGCTTTAATCCCAGGACGCGGCTCTTGATGTGACATCAATCCGCAGTTATGGTTGGCGCGGTTCGTTGGGCATGTCAAGATTCCGAGATGTTGTCGCTGGCTGCATTATTTTGGTGGGTTCAATCGCCTTCCCTTCTCATCCTGGAGCTCAATTATTGCCCTCGGTGTCCCAGAACCAAGTCACCTTCCTGGCCATTGCTTGCTTTCTTGGGTCTGCGCATGCCCCATGTCCCGCAGCCTTAATTCCAGGACGCGGCTCTTGATGTGACGTCAATCCGCAGTTATGGTTGGCGCGGTTCGTCGGGCATGTCGATATTGTCGCAGGCTGCTTTATTTTAGTGGGTTCTTCACCCTCCCTTCTCATCCTAGAGCTCAATTGTTACCGTCGGCGTCCCAGGACCAAGTCACCTTCCTGGCCGTCAACTGCTTTCTCGGGTCTGCGCGCGCTCCATGTCTCCCGGCCAGCGTCCCATAACCATGTCACCTTGCTGGCCACCTACCAGCCTGCCTATGGCAACACGCTACGCCGCGATATTTGCTTTTTCGTAGGCAGGCTGGTCACGAGGCTAGAGGGGATTCCCCTTCACGCTTTCAAGCTTTCTTGCTACCGCCTGCTGCGTTATCCCCCGTCTACGCGCCCTGAGCTTGGAGGGCCTCTCACCTCTTCCAATGTCTTTGACGAAAACCCCCGGCTCCAACACCACCATTGACGAGGGGCATGACTTATTGTGCTGACATTTTTTGAGGGCGCCTGGGGACGAGAGTGGTGTCTTTTTAACAGGGCGGATGGTTCATACTGCTTTTGTTCCATATATTTTAATTACTATCATTGCTAGAGGCGACTACAATCCCATAACAGATCTTGAAGAAACATTGTATACTACCGTACAATGTGACCTTTATTCATGTTGTTTATTTTGAATTTTAGGATTACTTCAGGCATCAAAGCCTTGCCAAGCCGTCGAATATTCAGGGCCCTTCCATTAATTTTGCGGCCCTGTACCAACCGACACGTCGATAACGCGCTTACAGTGGGCTATTTTATCATTATACCAACACTGCCAGCTCAAATCCCAACCTCTCGTCTCCGTCCCACGCACGCCGAGCACGTCCCTGGCGCATATAGGCACCAAATCTCCTTCAAAGTTCTGGAGTTCCTGCGATGTATGCATCTTGAGTTCGTGACTTCATGTACGACAACTTTTTTTGACTAATGCCTGTATTATGTTGTATCGTAGGCTCTAATTACAGCTAAACTAATGAAAAGGGAGCGGCCGCGCGCGCACATTTGTTATTTGTATGTAGATATCTTCTTGAATTAAATTTTGTTCACTGTACAATCCCAACGGCCAGAATCGACGAAACTTAATTGTCTTCCGGCAATTTTTCTAAACGATCGTTGGCTGCCTCAAGTGAGCGTCAATGCCGGAGCGAAGCGAAGGCCTGTCTTGTTGGTACTAAGAAACGGGTCCTCAACTGTATTTGAGGCTAGATGATGTGTCAGTAATGGCAAGCATGGTGAGGAGAAATACAACGTAACCAACAAGATGACCTAAGGGATCGAGGTCCCTTTATTTAGTGCCTTGAGGCCCCCTCGACTTCTTCTGAGTTGGTTTTTTCAAACCCGGCGAGAACGTATGTTAGACGGTGGGCTTTGATTTCAGAAGCTTAACAAAATTGTGGAATCACTCCTAGAGCTGGAATGGCGTATTTAGGCGGCGTCTCGACGGGTTTTGGTGTCGACAACATATTGTTCGGCCTTGCACTCGACCTCTTCTAGGTTAAATTTTTCAAACCGGGCGAGAAGGCATGTCCTATGGCAGTCTTTGATTTCAGGAGCTCAACAAAATTGTGAAATCACTCCTACAGCTCAAATGGCGTACGGGGCGTTTCAACCAATTTTGGGGTCAATGACACATCGTTTGGTCTCGTACTCGACTTCTTCTGGGTTAAATTTTTTCGAAGCCAACAGGAAGGCATGTTGGATGGTGACCTTTGATTTCAGAGCTCAACAAAATTGTGCAATCACTCCTAGAGCTGGAATAGCGTCATGGCGTTTCGACTGATTTTGGCGTCAACGAAACATTGTTCGATCTTGTGCTCGACATCCTCTGGGTCAAATTTTTTCAAAGCCGGCGAGAATGCATGTTGGATGGCAACCTTCGATTTCAGGACCTTAACAAAATTGTGGAATCACTCCTACAGCTGGAATAGTGTATGCGGTGTTTCGACCAATTTTGGCATCAACGACACAATGTTCGGCCTTCCACTCGACTTCTTCTGGGTTAATTTTTTTGAAAGCAGGCAAGGAGGCATGTAGTATGGCGGCCTTTGATTTCAGGGGCTCAAGAAAATTGTGGGATTGCTCCTAGAGCTGGAATAGCGGAAACAGTGTTTTGACCGATTTTGGTGTCAACGACACATTGTTCGGCCTCGTGCTCGACTTCTTCTTTTTTTCAAACCCACTTCGGCTGACTCTAGGTCAGCAGGCAGAATAATATTTTGAGGGTTTCAAAATATCAATCAGCTGCATTCAACCATGCTGGGCTCAAAATATTATTCTGCCATTGGCCAAACCCTAGTGCTCCTTGCAAAATAATATCACTGCCACCCATCAGCCAACCTTGGAACAGCAGGCAGAATAATATTTTGAGGGTTTCAAAATATCGGTCAGCTGAATCCACCTGCACCGGGCAAATAATATTACTCCCCCCATCAGCCAAAGCCTGGCACTTGCTGGGCAATAATATTACTGGCCATTGGCTGAGCCTAGGTCAGTTGGCTGGTAATATTTTGTGCTCTCAATATTGATTGGCTGGACCCTACCACACACGGGAAGGAATATTATACTTTTGGTGAGCAAAATATTATACCTGCTGTGGATACCCTTCATCCAAAAGATACATGGGCCCTGACCTACGCTCCTCGTCCAATAATATTATTCCCTCCACACAAAATATTATTATTGCCCAAGTGTTTAGGATTCAGCTGAGAATCCGGCGGATTTCGGGGGCCCCTAAACTCTAGGGATTAATCAAACGTAGGGGCCCTAGACTTTAGGGCATTGTTGACTGCAGACACTGGAGACCAGGACATTATCAACGCGAACACCGAAAGATGCCATGTCATGGTCAAGTCAAATGAAGAAAATGAAGATGGCCTCGCCGTACATCCGTACTGGTATGCCCGAGTTCTGGGTGTATTCCACGTCAATGTATTCTCTCCGAAAGCCCGTGCTCCTCGCCGCTACGAATTCCTGTGGGTAAGATGGCTCGGCCGGGATCCCGAGTGGAAGTCGGGCCCTTCCCATCTTTGTCTTGATCGTATTGGATACGTTCCGGAGACCGATGCGGACACATTTGGTTTTTGGATCCATCGCTCGTTCTCCGAGCCTGTCATCTCAGTCCTGCCTTTGCATTGGGCAAAACCACTTCTTTGTTGGGACCCTCAGCTGCGAGGGATTTTACAGACGGGGACTGGCTTAATTACTATGTAATGCGGTGAGCCTCTTTTTACTTTTTACTTGCGCGTTCCCTGATATTGGTTAGATTCGTCGACAGGGACATGATGATGCGCTATCTAGGCATCGGTGTAGGTCATATGCAGCCCGCTGATTTCCCTTCAGAAGTCGGCGCCGATCTCCACCTGCTGATGGAGCAATATTCGGAATATGATATTCCTGTTGGCGACCAGCAATCGGCCGCTCCGGAAACCGGGGAGGTAAATGATCCCTCCGCTGAGGACCAGCCTCTTCGTGCTGAGGATGTAGAGTCCGATGAAGAAGGCGGAGATGAGGAGCGGGACGGCGGCGAAGAGGACGATAACGACGAGGAGTATATTGATTTCTGACCAATTTCTGAAACATTATTATTGATCGATTGCCTTTTTTTTTCAAATTGAAACACGGTCACATGTAGTTGGTTTTCTGTTTCCTTAAGATGAGGCTCGTCCCTCGTCCTTTTCTCACCCCAACTCCCACCCCCGTTTGCAAATACTCACAGTTATGTCCTCCTCCTCCCAGATTCAGCGTCGCCAGAGAGCCCTGTTCGTCAACGGCCCTCCCAGAAGTCTCTTCCCGGGAATCATGGCTGCCTGCCCTTGATGGACACCAGCAATCGTCGTGTCTCTCATGCCGACTCCCGTGGCAGTTTCATGCAGTACAAATCGGCTGGCCATTATGAAGGCTCTGACCGAGAAGAGACCCGCGACGACTCACCCACACC
Organism: Mycena leptocephala; assembly: GCA_029378395.1. Lineage (NCBI taxonomy): Eukaryota > Fungi > Basidiomycota > Agaricomycetes > Agaricales > Mycenaceae > Mycena > Mycena leptocephala. Next base: position 33,505 of record JARJLF010000657.1, on the reverse strand, counting down.
ACCTGCAGCTCGTAGCAACACCCACAAACGCGGAGCTCCGCACTCTGGTCTCTCAGACGAAGAGAATACCCCTCAGAACACAAAGCAAGTTGTCAGCCATTCATAGATTCTCTCGTGTTAATCTTCTTACAGCAAGCGCTCCCGCCCCAATGAGCCTACATCCGACACAGAGGACGACTCTGAACCGGAGTCTCTAGGCATCAACGAGTATGTTGTTGCCCGTTCTTAATCGCAGCGCTGATGACCCGCTTGGCTTCGATTAGTTTGCCGTACCAGACGGAACTCCGACGCAAGGGCCGTATGGCAGCGCGGATGATCTCACCCGATGCTCACTGGCCTACTGTACTCGCTGCAGGCTTCGGCGGAACCCCGACCGTAATGACAACGAAGACACAACCACAGCGTTTTCGGAACGCTGCAGAGGTTTATCGATATCGGGCATCGTGGAAAAAATTGAGATTGGCTATTGAACGCCGCCGAAGCGGGTTATTGCCGGCTGGGGTTTATTGTGTTGGCTTTCGGGATTAGTCGACCAAGCGGGGCACGTTATTGTTGCGGCTTGGAAACCCCTTGGAAAGTGCCGGCCACTCGTACTTGTTTGGTTCGGGAATTGATTTTGAAAAATCCCATCCGCTCTGTGAGAACAAAGGCTATGAGGGCGAATCATGGAGTGCATTGAGCTGCTCGACGTAGACATCGCGCAGATCGAGGAGGAAGAGGTCGCTGCACGACGTAGGCATCGTGCAGTGCGTCAAGGCGAAAGCCAAGTCCGAGAAGCAAGTACTACGTCAGCTGCTGATGGGACAGCACGGCCACCGATTGGCGCGCTGCAGCAGCGCGTCTTTCACAAGTCTCGCCGCTGTTGACGCTGCACGATGCCTGCGTCGTGCAGCGGCCTATCTGGCCTTGGACACCCGGGCTCTACGTGCACGTCGTGCAGCCCAACTACAAGCCCAGTTCGCTCTAACTCTCGCTTGGCGCACAACAATAATTAGAACAAGACATGATGGGCTTCGCTCCGGCTAGTAGGTGAATATAATAGCTAGTACTGAAAGTTCAAGGTTAAGCCTGTTAACGCCCGTGAGCCAACTCGTCCGACGTCAAATCTCCCGCGATATCACCCATCTATATGGACATGAACACGAAGTCCATTGATTCAGGTGGTTGTCCGTTTGTAATACATGTACAAAAGGCATAATTATCAGTTGATGGACAAATTTGTGGAAGCTAATTGAATCTAGGAAGACGATTAACTTGAGGCCACTTTTTATCTCTAGATGGTCAAGTGAATCCGAACGATGCCAGAATAAAATTTAATAGGGCGGCAAACCGGCACGCAATGACGAATGAACCCTCCGGGAATCGAATGCAGGGATGTTGGCCAAGACCTAGAACCAAAGGGGAAAGTCTTAGGTCTGCGAATGACGATGTTGGCTGAAGAGTGAGGAAAGAAACAACAGATCTGCCAAGAAGAATATTAGATAGAGCCTTTCTGTCGATGGAATTCAACATTCAACATAGAGTACAAAGATTTAGATCTTGCCGAGTTGGACAGAGTGATGTCTTGGATAAAAGGGCAGCAGCAGATCAAGGCAAGTGGATTGATTGTACGGGCATTGAAAACAGGGCCGAGATAACACAATACTGTTCGGAGAATCCCAAAACCAACCCGAACTCAACGTGGAATCCAATATGATCCACAACATGGTAGTTGTACGGAAGCATTGAGACCATAGATGTTGAATGTTTTGACAAATTGAGGTCCACCTATTAACATTGAGGTCTTCAATTTGTTCCGCTTGAAAAGGTTTCCAGTCCTTGTTTGTCCACAGAGTAGGTATGGCTGGTAGGCTTGCTTTGAGGAGCCACTTGGGCCTTGAATTCTTGCGACGCAGGCATTTTGGGGGCTTGACCCGGCAGAAAAGCGGTAACCGACGTATTAGGCAGAAATAAAGTCACGGGAGAGCGAGATGATGGGGAAGGGAGGCAAGAGTGCGCAAGGGCCATCCCTTTCCAATGGACTTTGAACGCGGGAAATAAAGTCGCATGACTGCTCGGACCGAACGGCACAGAGATAGCCAGAGCACAGTTTGAGTAAAATGGCGATTGGAGTACTCATTCGAGAGACAGTGGGAAAAAGAAGTAGAGTGCAAACAGGAGCAATCTGATACGAGGGATCTGCTTAATACATGAGGTATCACGAGGCGGCTGTATTCAGTAAACCCGGATACTGAAGGCATTCTTTCTCATTTTACTTGGGTTCGTCGAGGTACATGTACCTAAGCATTAATTGCGTAGACGCATATCACATTGTAAATTGTTAAACCTGAACTCAGCGGTTTGCGCCATATAAAGTCTCACCATGCCCATATAATTTTCTGGTAAACTGGTGGATTAATGAAAAACGGTACGTTTACATCGAGCATTAGTATATACGATATTGCAAACGCCTGCACACGTTGTTCAACAGACTTTGCCTTTTCAACACTGATTCCGAGCACATGCCGCCAGTCCCTCGGGGATGTAATGCATGGTGTCGACGACAAGCATCCGGCTTAGATTCCAGTAAGGGAGACGCCAGAGCTCCGACAAGCGCATGCCATACTCTGCGAGCTGTTAGATTGTTGATCAGAAACGTAGGGGACGAGACATTCGAAGCATTTACCTTATTGGATCCTTCACCATCCGCTAACGATATAGAGGCTACTAAATCGGCAGGTTCGTCGATGGATCCAGGCACTGCGTTCGGACCCCCCCGTAGGCACAGGTCTGCCAGATCCCGATAGGCAGATGTGTAGGCAGACCAGTGTGCCAACCCTTGCCGATCAATCTGCCCATCCCTGCCAAGGTTGGTCGAGATTAGGAAATCGTGAGCACCAGGAACGATTTCAACGCAGTGGGGAAACCATTTCAAAGTACATCTCTGCATGTGCTCCACATTTTCAGACTAACAAGATATTCCATAGGTGCTTTCACCGAGTCTTGGACATGCTTGTCAATCCCGCCTTTTATGGCCGCTACGTCAAGCTCCCGGATGCAACGGTGATACCGCCAGAGATCCGGGACAATACCCACTACTTTGTATTCTTCGAAAAATGCCTCGGAGCTGTCGATGGGACCGTCCTCGATGGCTTTGTATCAATGGTGGAGATGGCACGTTACTGCAGCCAAAAGCACAGAATACTTTTGCTGCATGCCGTTTTAATATGCTCTTCTGTTTCCTTCTTGCCGGCTGGGAAGGGAGCAGCAGATGGGCGTGTTTTCGCAGATTCACGGCGCAAGGGTTTTGCAATACCTCCCGGCTACTATTATCTTGGTGATGCTGGTTTCCCTGTGTGCGATGCACTTCTAGTACCCTCTCGTGGTGTTCAATATCATTTGAATGAGTGGAGACGGGCCGGCAATTTACGGGGCGTTCGTTGTCGGCTTGAAGTCTCTTCAATTACCTGACCTTACACAGACCCGCCAATTATATGTAGAGAACTCTTTAACCTTCGACATGCCTATCTTCGCAACGTCATCGAGCGGATTTTTGGGGTGTCCAAACGACGCTTTCGTCTAATGAAGGTCGCACCTGAATATTCAGTCGAGACTCAAACCAAGATACCTGCGCATTGGCAGCATTGCACAATTTTATTCGCCTCCACGACCCCGATGACTTCGCAGACGACGGTCCTGGACACGGTGGACCACGCAACAAGACATTCACACTCCGCGAGATTGATGGCGATGGGAGGCGCCAATTTCCAGAGGAAGAATTGGGACGGTTTGTCACACAGGCGGAGAAGCAGCGAGCGACTGAATTCAGAGATAATCTGGCTAGGGCTATGTGGGTAAAATACGTAGAGGAGGATGCTGATGATTAAAGTGCATGTAAATACTTCGTTAAACGAGTGGAATGGGATCATAAACTATGGCAATATTATAAGAAAAGTACGATGAGATAGAGTGTGAATTGGATAACATCTAAACCCCATTTGGCCATGTTCGGTTCAACTACTGCCAGTCCACTCGGGAATCGGGATTCGAATTTCCGACAGAGGGTAGAGGGGGACGAAAGTGAATTTTGTTCCCTTACCGCTCCAGAGCCTGCCCCAAAGAGACGAATTGCTGCTGTGTTGTTACCTAACCTTCGTGAGGAATTGAAGCACATCAACCTGGAGATGGTCATATGCAGGGCCCGGGAAAGCGATGTTCCCGCTACGTGCGGTAATTTTTTTGCTCCTGATTTTTCTTGTTCTTGTCTGACAAACACGTCAAAGACACCAGTCTGACTTCGATTTTCTACTGCTCATGGATGTGTCGTACTTGTGGGCGTGAGGCGTGCCTAGAGTGCTTCCAGGACATCAAAAACCTCACTATCGAGCCTGCTAATGCCACACAAAGCATGGTCGACGAACTCGAGGCTCGCAGAGATAAACACATGCATCCCAACCCTTTCTTCTTGACTCGCGTGAAGGGGAACAGTCATAGTGCCCATGATTTTTCGCCGACAACGAGATTCAGCAAGCCAGAACTCGAAACAACTATCCGTGATACGGAGGAACTACTGCAAGATGAAGGGATCTTTGTTCCCTGCGGGTTATTCATTCCTTTCATTGAAATTGAACTAGCAGATGTAATCTTCGCTTTATTGAACTTTAATTTCGTCCAGTACGCACACCACGTTTGCCGGGATTTTTGCATGAGCTAACCTATGTCCGGGCTTCAGAGTGTCTATACCCCGTATGTACGCGCCTTCCCCTCACGGCTCGAGTTCTACGCTCAGCGAGACCGGAAAAGAATGTAATGCCACATCAACGACCCCGTTCTCCATTGCGGCCGGGAACCTCCAATTCGATGGCTCGGTTCTCTTTATACCCGGGTGTCCATTCGGTCCATGCCAAAGCATTCTCTCTCTGTTCATTTCCGTTTCTTTGCATGATGCGTCTCATTCTCAGTGGCACAAAAATGGACTGTGCAGGATGCCACATAATGTATACCTTTGTGAGAAACTCAGCTTGGCGAATCCATCGTACGCCATTTGCCCTCCATCGCATCGATTGTTGAAACCTGACGACGATTTCTGTTTTCAGAATGTCATATTCCCCACTCACCTGCAGGTCGAGGCTACTCAAGCTGTACCTATCAGCCTGACGAATTTTTTGTTTTCGCTATCATGATTTGTATTTTATTCAAGTTTGAGTAATTCAAGTCTGATTCAAGTCTGACGTTGGAAGGTGATCTCATGGCACAGTTCTTGGTTGGATGCGCTGTCAGGCGAGTTGATAGCCTACGGTTGATTTTAATATTGGTATTCAACACCTATTTGGCCCGTGAGTTGAATGTGCGCAGAAAACCGTCAAATAGGGGGTCAGAGTAAGGGATGTTGAATCTGTTATCAATACATGGATCAAACATGGATTCGCTAGGCTCGTAACCAGCCCGCCTACGGAAGCAACCACTGGCGAGCACGTTGACGTAGTGCTCGCCACATATGTTACTATTTCTTAGGCAGGCTGATTACGAGAGCTAGACTCGTGACCAGTCTGCGCTACGGCAAATCTTAGTGCAAGCACTATGCCGTAGGCAGACTGGTACAACTCGGGACATGTCAAAGGGCTGCGCCCAGAGTTTGAAATTCTTAAGTGGTGCCGATCATGCCGTCAAAGTTATCTTCGGTGATCTCGGTCCGAAAATTGACTTTCTCAATTAAAATCATCCTGCGTGTTTGGCCTGCCCATGGATTTAGATAGAAATTCTGAGTAGACAGAAATGAAGCTATGTACATTACATCCACATCTCCAGCTTTGACCAAGAAAAAGTGATAAGATTTGAGTGCAGCACAAGCAAGATCAAAGATTTCAAACTCCGGGCTCAGCCCTTTGACATGTCCCGAGTTGTACCAGTCTGCCTACGGCATAGTGCTTGCACTAAGATTTGCCATTGTAGGGCAGACTGGTAATGAGTCTATACGAGAGCATGGATCCACCACTTACGCCGGAGCGTAGCGAAGGCATATCTTGTGTTAAATTATATAACACATGGCAATCACTGTGCATTTAAACGCTCTTGTTCACTAGCTGATAACTATCGAAGTTGACCCCGGTTCCAAAAGACTTTCCCGTGTCCCGCACGCCTGTTGGAAGAGTCCAATTCAAACAATTTCGACCGACTGTTTCTGGTCTCCTGGATCCCGCAATGGAGCTTTGACTTGTCCTCCCGCGTCTCACAGCCCTCTTCGACCTGCCGGATTCGCCGAGAGTGACAGTCTTTCCTCGAGCATTTCTGGGACGCCTTCGCCAAGTGCGCCCACCAACTCTGCACCACCGAATAGCAGCACCCCCAGCGCCGCGAGTGGGCCAAAGAGGGCGAAGGAAGACAACTTGTCTTCCTTCTTAGACAAGTCCGTGAGGCTTGTTGTAACATGAGCTCAGCACCCCTCTGATTCTCAAGAGCCGTTTCTTCACCCATTCCCCTGCAAACCAACATGAAAACAACTGAGAATAGGAAAATCGCGCACGCCGACATACCACATCACGGCCATCAATATGTCACGTGGTGCGCTCCAGCGTTGGTCAATAGTGTTTTGTCCAAGTTTTGTCAAGGGGGAATCAACGGCCGAAAATCCGACACCGGGGTCCCCAGGAGGGTCTTAAATTTCAACTAAGTTTCAAACAGGCTTGAAACACCCTAAAAACATGATTCCATATTTGAAGAGCGAAATTGAGATTGATAACCACCGGGAGCGTGCGGGGAGAGCAAATATCTCCTGAAGCAAACAGACTATCGCCCCAGATACCAAGCATTATACCCAAAAGGTTGAAGCCCGCGTTGTTGGAAACCCGATGCAAATTGCGAGCATTGTGACCTGAATCCTAAGGGAGCAGAAGCCAAGGAATTTCGAGGGGATGGGGAAATTGGTAGCAAAAGACGGGCAATCTGGTCTTTTATGTATGGGAGATCCTCGGGTACGTGGCCGCAGCTTCATGTTTAAACGACAACAATCTGACAGCGGAGCACAGCAACCCGCTGCGTCTGGCTACGGTTCACACTGCGGATAGGTCAGCTGAACAATGGATCAGAAAAGCTGTTGGACCGCGGGGGTTTAAGAGGCAGTGCGAATTGGCAGATTTTGTAGGTGTACAAACGGGGGAACATTTAATAATTGGTATAAACAGGGCCAGCAGTTGAACACGAGACGAGCGACGGTGAGAAGAAAGCGGAGCAAAATTTCGTATGAAAGGGGTTAAACAGAACGGATCCGCAGAGGAAAAGAGAAGGAGCAAAGATATATGGGGCAACGGCACAGCCGAGGAGGCATCATTTCACTCTCTTTATTGGCTGAACCTTTAGGTTTAGCCACCCTGTAGGCTCGTCCCCATCCGGTAATTCTATCAAAATCTATTTTTACTCGCGGAACTCGTATGATGAATTACCCAAGCTCACCTGTTCGTACCAATCCATCAAATGTTTGGCGCATGTTTGGTTTCTATCCTAATCTGGTCGGTGTTCTCTGTCTGTGAGCTTGCGAGCCGACTGGTTCACGAGTCTAGCCACCCTGGGGAACTTCGGTTTCGATCCATTTTCCTAACATGCACAAACAATATTTAGTCACCTAAAATTAGTCATTGCAAATATGAATCGATAGAAAATGGAGAAAGACATAGAAATTAATCAAAATTCAAGGGCATGTTTTTTCAACTTCTTACCTGCCTGAATCCTCTTGTGCAACCTGTTTCATAGCCTGGAACCAAAGATATGCTCTGAGTTCAATTTTGGGTGTTAGTCATTTCTGCTTTGTGTTCGGGCCAGGATCCGGGCTCGGAGAATTATTAATCCCCGAGATCAATCACCGCTTGCCTGCGCGCCACGATCCTTTTTCGGGGCTACGATTATCGGTGCCTTTATCTAAGCGCCCTTGGCGCCTATGAACTGAAGAATCAACTAAGCTGGACTACGCTGAATCTATATAACAATTGAGGACCCCCTTCCGTGCAAGACAAGACCATTTTTCTTCAATTGCTCCACCCATCCCTTTTCTAATTGGAACGAGATTTGATCAGTTTGCCACGTTTCCGTTGTCCACCGTGTTCAGCGCACCTACGTCTGCGCTGCACTGTCCCACTGAAAACTGTCCAGATGTTGAGTTATCGGCCAATAGATTGTTATTTTTAAACTGTCGAGATGTTGAACTCTTGCCGCATTGAGCACAACCCTGAGCGCGACCATGTAAGTACTTCAACTGGGCACTCATAGGTGAGTGTTAAATGGAGTTGCCAGCAACATAGGCCATTTCGTACCGGGAACTTGAATTCTTGCATGAATTAAACAAGATTGGCTCACTGGAGTCATTGTGTTGAAAGCATAGGCTGTTGCACAAGAAAAATTGGCACGATGAGCAATTCCAAACCATGTAAGAAAGCCCAGGGCGTTTGAAATGATTTCGACATTATGGCACGCTCAGAGGGAGCAGCCACAGGATAGAGGCTCGGCGACCGGGTCAAGGCAATTTTGACAAAAACAATGAAAGATAAATTGGATTTTGAATATAGAAATGTTAAATACCAATCGATTCAGGATGTAGGCGCACCGAACGTACCTTGTGAACGTGCATCAGGAATTCAAATATAGAAGGGAAATAGCCGGTGAATGTGAGGCAGAGTTTTGGAATTGGATTATTGGTGCCAAATGCATTTGTAAAACTCCAACCGTCGAGACAGGGAGAAGACACTTCGGACGGCACGCTGAGAGGAAATGGTTTTTAGTTCTGAATTACCGGCCAACAATACATACTACTAATGCGGTAGCTTACCCAGAGAGGTTTCAGTTGAACATTGTCAATTGGTTGTTCTCATAGAAAAATACCTGGGCACTGTATTCATACCAAGTATTTCTGCGTTAGAATATTTTGTGCCATCCCGAGCAAATTTTTTCTGGAACTGCACACGAGCCGCGAGGAGTCGACCGAAGGTCGGTGACGAGCAGCATTTTCAATTCAGAACAGGTGTCTATTGAATTGCTGCTCTGTTATCACCGTGGCGTAGCATGGGTAACTGCTAGTGAATCCTTAAAGGTTCAGCTACCGCCTCGGAGAGGCCTAATCTAGGTCATAAATTAAGCCTCTCTGTCTGTCTGAAGCCGTATCTCCATATGGTTAAATTGCGCAGCATGACCAAAGCACGGCAGATTAGCGCCATCCAACGGCATGCACAAATCAATCATTCAGGGTGTTGTCAGCCACATTTGAAAGCGTGGGCCAACAACGGCCGGGTGTGGTCGCAGTGTTCCGTTACTACGGAATTGCGGAGTTTGAAATTGCTCGGCTAAATGCGCAATTCTCAAATCCGAGTCTCTACAGAGTTCCCGTGCTCTCATTTTGTACTAGTATAGGTCAGCTATGGTTCAAAAGCACGTCTCAATATTTTCAGTAAATTTGGATTCTCACCATTCCACAGGGTCGTACTACTTCAGCATACTGTGGGCTGGCCGGCCGCTTGTATGGCGGGAAAGCTTGTTTAGATTATCATACTTCCACTGGGCCAGCAAAAGAGCGCCTGAGCCGAGTATTCTACAATTTGCTTCCCCGACTCATGAGCCCGGGGAATGCCCCTTTCCACAGCGGCTGCGAACTCCCGCAGTGCATTTCCGTCCTAGTCCAAGCTGAGACGCCAACGGATGCTGGGGAACACAGGACGGCCCCGAAGTGCGTCGTTCAGGTGGCGCATTGTCTCGGGCGCCAAAACACGACTTTGGAGGGATACGTAATCGGGCACATATGCCACAATTATCTCTTTGGCGGCCGACGAAAGCAGGGCGCACATGGTGTCGACGAACCAGCGCATGTTACGGTCCGTGAAGTCCAGTCTGACACAAACGAAGCGGATGGAGGGCAGAACAGGAAGCGGTGGGGTCGTATATCCTGCAAGGTTCAATTCTGGCATTGCTAATGAGACACAACAAGTGACCACACGAGGACATTTACCGTGGCAATCAAGGTATAATTCCTCTAGAGTTCCAGCCGAGGAGGCTACAACTGTCCTCATGTATCTGGGGTCCGGACACACCCACAGCCGCCGCAACTTCGAGGCGCAGCGCACAAAGCTTGAGAGGAGAACGTCACCCCGAATCTTGCAGTCGGGAAACAGAATCAGGTTCTCCATATTGTGGTTTTTGGGGTGGTCGGCCACCCGGGAGGGAACGACAGCGACAGACCCTCCCCTGAAGGAGAAGGTTGCGGCAGACGAGGCCAAGAGATCGGCGGGAAAGTAACGGCTGTAGAGAAGATGTAAGCCTTCCAGTTTGGGGTGCTGGATTAAATTAACAAGGGGGTGCGCTACCGATGGTGGGAGACGATCCCAACGACCGTCATCCGTGCGTCCCTGAATAATCAATTGATGCACGTTGGCGAATGTGCCCAGCACCTGCTGCAAGCTTTCGATCTCCGTTAATGCGGTATCAACCGCAGGCAGAATCAAATGCAACATGCGAACATAGGAAGCGATGCGTGGAGAGTTATGGACGATCCTCCGCACCATCCCATAGCTCGTGGTTTCTCCTCCAAGTGTCGCTGAGCGGAGGAGGATACGCTGGCTCGGCTCACGAAAAGCGGACCCCACCAACGTGCAGGCGATGAGAGATCGAGAGTCTAAGAGCTCCTGTACGATGGCATCGACGAGCTCCTGAGGAATGGGGGACATCATCAATCCAACGTTCGAGGCTTGACCAATCAAGTATCCAATCAGACCAGTGACGTGGCGAACTAAGCCAGGTACGTAACTAGTGATCCGCCGAGGCGCCGGGTGCTCGCGAAGCACAGCCACATATTTTTCAGATTCAAACGCGATTTTCCCGGGTCGGTTCGCCCTGATTCCGGTGTCATTCGAACTGTTAGAGAATAGGGAATCTTTTGGGATACTTTCTAGCACAATAGCTGAGGAAATGAGTGTTTTTGAGGGCATTCTTTCCCTGACCCGGACTGTCAGCCACGAACTTACAAGTTTGTTCTTGTTTCCTGCAATTGCTAGCCCTCCCCGTTGTCACGTGCGGTTAGGGTAGAATTGCTTCGCTTCGCTCGCAATTATTTCCCAGGGTAATTATTCACGTGTTTACAGCTCTCTGTCTCCACCCGATCGTGGATTCGCGCCGGACTTTTGCAAATCCTTTTGAAAAATTTCAGCGCACGAGCCGAGAATGTCGGTCAGAGAAGGGCTGAAGAGGACACGCCGAGGATGAGCGTGTCGGGCTCGTCTTCCTTACTTACTGTACTATTAAAATCAATTCGTCAGTCACGCGTCACGGGGTGCTTGACGTGACGAATTTTGGAACCTTGTCACGCATCACGGAGGCTCTTGACGAATATACTTTTCGTCACGGTCAGTTCAAAATTTCGGTCCAGGGCTGCTCTGAGCAAGTTTTCTTAGCTGCAGACACTCTCCCTACAATTTTCTTGCCATTCTCAAGGTTTCTTGTTTCAAACCTCACAAACATCGTGCTTCAGACCAGATTCAACCGAAGTTCAACGGTGAAAAACATATTTTTTCCTGTTCAATAGATTGGCTCAAATAAATTTCTTAGATGATTCCTAAGCCATCCTAATGGTTATTCTACCTGCCTTGCAACCCCTGGAATATTTCCAGGGGTTGACGAAATTTTGGGGGTCGTCACGCAGCTTGGGACCCTTTGACGAATTGACGAAATGATATTTCGGGTCACGCGTCACACCCCTTGACGAATTGAATTTAATAGTACAGTACTTCAATTGACCATCGGTTGTATTGCTCGTGGGGAGCACAGGGAAACAATTTGATGGGGAAAACAAAAAAAGCTTAAATTCGTCAAGTACCGCTCCTTACCTGCTGAACCGGGCTAAAATGAATTACAAGCCGTGCCGGGGTCACGTTCCCGGATACCGTATCATTACGTTCAAATCGACAGTCACGCGTCACGCACCCCGCTGTCGATGTCGAAATTTGGTCAATGTCACGCGTCACGCGGCTGGTTGTCGAGTTGGTCGAAAGGTTCGAAAAATGGTCAAAATGGTTGTAAATTCAAAAAGAAATTATTTTGGGCCTTCCGGTGTCTTGGGAGGCAGAATCTGGTTGAATTCTGTGTCTATTGAGTCTCTGGCACAAAAAAGGTGCCTCCCAGCCCCTTTTCTGCGTCAAATCTATGCCAGAAAAAAAATATTGCTCAAAATCTGAAATGTTGTTCAACAAGAGTTCAAATATTTGTGCAAGGCTCTGGGCTCACATGCCTGATTATCCTGCATCGCTTTGGCACGGTGTCAAATTTTTGGTGCCGGTCACGCCAAGTTGAAGGGTCTGTCGAATTGTCGAACTGGTTGAAAACGTCACGCGTCACAGCCCCTGTCGATTTGAACGTAATTATACGGTACAATTCATTTCTTGCTCGCGCAGAGCACAGGGAAATACAATCCATTTCTTGCTCGCGGGGAGCATAGGGAAACAATTTGCACATTGGCCATCAGTTGGACTGGAACCATTGCTCGTGGAGAGCACAGGGGAACAATTTGATGGGGAAAAGCTTAAATTCATCAAGGATTGCTCCTTACCTGCCGAACCGGGATAAAATGAATTACAAGCCGTGCCGGGGTCACGTTCCCGGATACAATTCATTTGCTCGCGCAGAGCAAAGGGATACAATTTGCACATTGGCCAGACAACTAGAAGAAGGTTTAAACAAAAAATCGGTCATTCCGAGGCTTTCATTTCGCTGGAAATGGTCTCAGATTGCGGCGCATTCATCATGGCTGTGGATCCCAAGTCGACTTGGGACTGCACCCGTGTAATGCCATCTGATCCCGTGCTTACCGTGTGATCACCTATCTGCAATGCGCAATGAGGATATGGGGGACCGGAATGGCAGACTTTCCCTCCATTTTAATGGGGCAGAATTAGGGAACTCCGACGGAAGTCATGGAACATGGCCAGAATGGAACGGAGAGTTCTGAAATTAGAACGCGTAATACAAAGCTACCAGTACCCATCTGAGAGTTGATGATTCACCAAGAGTGGTGACCCAGCACTTGATTTCACACCTTCTCGTGAGGGCTTTTAGGCTCGTTACCAGCCTGCCTAAGAGAAGCAACATTTTGGGCGAGCCAGTTACTATCAATGACCGGGTACTGGGCCACCTTAGGATTTATCGCTGGTTCTCGAGAGCCATAGTGTCTATATGCAATCGAGTGTTTGGTGGAATGAAGGCAGGTATCCTGCGAATGGTTCGAGACCATTTCCGCGAATTTACATGGGGTGTTGATTGACCGGTGAATTTCTTTCCGCCGGTACCCCCAACAAATGCAAATACTAGCTAGCGGGCCACCCCGTCAAATTGAGTTCCGCAGGCCCAAACAGGCGGCCTCGCTGTTCAGGAATGATACAGGCAAGTACTAGGGAGGATTCTGTGTAGTTAAAGTATACATAGAAGCAATGAGACGGCAGCGAAACCGGCGGAATAGCAGATTCCGGACTACCCAGGCGCCTCGTTGGGACCAGCAGCTGTGGCGGCCCAAAATCAGAAACATGTCATTTTATATGAAGCATTCCAACATACCAGGACCCCCACCCTCATTTCGAGATGTCTCTAGCTCCCAAAGAAAATTCAAATGTCTCGGGCACCGAATTTAGGTGGTTTGGGATAAAGGACAGCAGTGAGAAGGGAATTGAGTGAAGAAAAAGTTGGAGGACACACCAGGCTGGAGTATGCCCAATTGCAAAAACCCTTGCCAAATCCCAGACCCGTAGCGTGGATGGGTCGCACGCTGTGGACGTGGCCAGCGTAAGCCACTCAGGATTGAAGCCGAGGTGTATCCGCGCCATAGCAAGAGTGCATGGTGCGAATGGGCGCCATATTCGATCAGGGATTGAAGCCTGCATCGTGCGAGTTGAATCACTGCGTTCCGCTATGGCCTAAACTCAGCCTACACTCACCTACACTTGTTGGTGTAGCTGTTACCAGGTGAGTGTAGGTGCCTATGCAGAGGTGTTTCTAGGCGACTAGAACCACCTAGTGGCACCTACGCTCGACCTACACTCACCTAATTTCCCCTACGCTGACCTAACCTGACCTGAGTGTAGGCCATAGCGGAACGCAGTGAATGTGTCAGAAAATATACCGAGGTGGCTAGAAGCCAATAGAGCTCACAGGGAACAAGGAGCTACTTGAGTGCGAGTGCAGGAGCATGAGAGGGCACAGAAGATGGGGGAAAAGAGTAGATAGATCGATTGAGGCTATGCTAGACTACAGGAAGCTGATATATGTACATCAAGTATCAAAGAAGTGATAACTATCTGTACTCGGACTGACATGAACAAATCATCACATATCCTGACAGAATGAGCCCAGGAAGTGGTCGGAGAACTGGCAGAGAAAGAGCGAGGGCAGTTGTGCGGAGAAGAAAACAGCAGTCGGAGCCCCTCGGCCGACGGTGCACGTGCCATAACTTTTGACCCGAACATCACTTTCGGTCGAAAAACGGTATGAACCATCATTAGAGGTCCCATTCCATCCTCAAACCCCAAACTCGAACATTTGAGGGGGTCCTGCCTCACTAGCGGCCAAGTGGCCCACTACCCAGTCGCAGATAGTAGACATCTTTGCTCCTCCCGGTCTCGAGCCTACACCCCTGTCGGACGATCGTTCTGTACCTCTGGCCAGAGACAAACACAAGGTCTAAGGTCACCGTGGATGCCTTTTCTGCCGACTTCCGGTCTCGTTTAAACTATCCTCAAGTGACTCACACCTCGTTCAATGCAGAACAGCTAGCCTTCAATGCTAGAATGAACAGGGAGTTGAAAAGACCCCTTGCCGATGCCTTGCCTCGTCTGTCATGTAATCGAGAGATCACCATTGAACAGATTGAAGCTATGAAACGGCACATCAAAGCTCACGGCTGGATACTGCGATGGGCGCCGATAACTCCAAAGCCATAAGTCCTAAACAGGCTCGGCATATAAATAGTGGTGGGTTTCCGATTCGCTAGCTAAATCTGTAAATAGTGAGGCTCCTACACAGCTGCGGTTATGAGGCTCACAAACCCATACGCTGCAATAACCCATACTTTTAACCTTCCACCGTGAGGTATGGGTTAAGACAGCTTAGACTGTACCAAACCAAACTGTTCTTCGCCGTGCCACGCAGTTGAGCTAAGACTCCGGAATCACTCTGTACCCTGGGAGACGAGCAATCTGAGCCTGACACTGATCATCGTGAGGATCCCGTTCATTACCAGGAGCTAAACTTTCTAATGTCATTTTCCCGGCAGTTTCCGCACGACATGTGTTCACCATGCCCCAACTTATGGGGGTTTAAATTAAGTGTCCGTAGTCTGGATAGGAATTATGAGTTCAACACTCTAGACATGTTCCCTAGAGCTCTCGCGCCGGCGATTTAGAACTGTATAAAATACAATTTTCAATCTCTGAACCGGCAGTCTCGGCACGAACGACACTGCCACTGCATACCAAATAACAACTCGATGATTAGATTTGACCTTGTATTGGAGAGCGGGAGAATAGTGGGCTTTGCCGCGAAGCGCGCTACCTCGACCCACTATCTTGATAGTGGGTCCTAAAGCGCCCTAATGTCAGTGGGTCTCAAATTTTGAATCTTTGCTTTCTAACAAACT
This sequence comes from Mycena leptocephala, assembly GCA_029378395.1. NCBI lineage: Eukaryota > Fungi > Basidiomycota > Agaricomycetes > Agaricales > Mycenaceae > Mycena > Mycena leptocephala. Next base: position 17,877 of record JARJLF010000657.1, on the reverse strand, counting down.
TTGAAATCGGGAGGTTCCGAGTTCGAACCTCGCATAGTGCTGTTTCTTTCTTTCTTTCATTTCTCTCCGCCAAAACTTTGAATTCGGATAAAAACTGCCCAAATTTCGTCCGACACCAGCCCGGAATCGGATAAAATCGTCCATTTTCCTCCTCATTTCGGCTCATTGTTCTGCTCGTCTCGTTCCCGCATCTCTCTGCACCAAATGACAGGTGCACTCGACGGTTCGAATTTTCATCAGCTGTGGTCCTTCCTCGGAAGTCGAACACGCTGACTTGCATTGGCTATGGACCTTCCTCGGAAGTTGAACACGCCAAGTTGTGGTTGTGCATGCATTCTGCAAAGGGACACTATTGCAACGGTGTGCTGTGGACTGGTGGACACTGGGGATTTTTACCTGGGAGGAGAGAACTCCTGCACACCAGGAATGGTGGTCAGGTTCTCAAGGTTCTAACCAGATGTCCGGCCATACAAGCGGCCAGCCAGCTCACAGTATGCTGAAGTAGTACGACCCCCTGGAATGGTGTGTGCTCCGTTGGCATCCTGTAGCTATGTGTGAGAATAACCACTCTTACATTACTACTCGTTTATCTTCGGTAAACTCATTGCTCAGACATTTGGACCACGCAAGTATATAAATCCCCCCATGTCCTGCCCGTTCACCCGCCTCCGCCCTCATCCCTTGAGCCTCCGCACTCCAATTGTATTCCCATCGTACTCGCTGTTCCTATCAGACCTCAAATGCCCGCTTTCCCGACCTTTTCCTCAGGCTATCACGGCCCCCAAGTTGGTCAAGCCACGAAGACACTCGCTGCCTTCAAGTCTGTCAAGCTACTCCCATCCTCTCCTCCCCTTCAAGAACCTCAAGTTCCTACTTCCTTGATCGGTTGCAAACCCCTCTGGTACCTCAAGATTCAGACCAAGTGTATACCTGACGTTCTCATGTCAAGCCCTCAAGAAGCTTTTCAACGTCTCTTGCTGATACTGGCTGCTCTGTGCTCTGTGGTTGCTCGGGACGGCTTGGCTTACGCAAAGTCTAGCGTGTTTGGGTGGTCGGGGCTTCGGTGCATGGGTCGCAATGTGGTACATCTGCGAATATATATGTTTTTCGCATTATTTGTTCTATTAAGTATACGGGAGGGGAACGGGGGGAGCGGGCAATATCCCGACAGCTACCTAGCACGCGTTGGAGCTCGTTGTACCTCCACCTATTGCGTCGTAATGCATTACAAGCCTTGCGCAACTTGCAATGTTGGCAATAATTGTGAACTTTGGCAAAGGGCGCACGCTAGAAATATGCCTTAATGTGAAGCTTTGTAATACTGTATTTTTTCGTTCAAATCGACAGGGAGCGTGACGCGTGACTCCTTCGACCTATTCGACATTTCGACACGCCCCACAACTCAGCGTGACAGTAGTCCTGTTTTAAGCTCAGGTGTCCGATCAGAGTAAAAAGCTTATTACATAATCACGAAATGAGCCTATTGCTCCATGTCGCGCGACCTGGGAACGAAATAATCATAATGAGATACATCTTCTGTGATTGGCCAAATTTATTTGGATTTTTTCAGGTCCATTTGACGTTGCTGTGGAAGAGGTTAAGTTGATGGGTAAACATCATATTCATGTCACGTCGTCTTGAACCATGTGCTAAAATCCTAATTCAAGGATGTTTTGGCAAATTCTTAGGAGGCAGATTAGCTCAAATATGCACTAATAGTGAGTCTGCCCAGAAATTAAATGAGAAAAATGGCTTGGACGGGCAAAACGACAAGAATACATGGTAATTCAAACTCCGATGATTATGTAACAAGGTTTTTACTCTGATCGGACCCCCGCGCTTACTAACAGACTTCAACAAACGGAGGTACGACGTCAAGAATTGTTGAAGCGTCTGTCTAGGAGAGACTAGCGTGACGGGCAAGTGACGGGCACCAAAAATTCGACATAGCGCCGAAACGATGCCCTTTGGTTAACAACTCACCCGGGAACATTGCAAGAATATCTGGCTTCATGTTAATTTACCCAAGTCCCAGGTTTTTCCTCTTTATTTTTTCCACGCGTACATTTGGTCCAGAAAATTGATTTAAAATGCTCTTTTGGCGGCGTAGAGACAGAAAACGAAGAAAACGATCAAATTCAGGTTCACCAGGTATCCGGACAAAGCAAAAAAAAAACCTTATTCTTCAATTTATAGCCATTTTCTGAGCATTTTCTGAACCGTTCGGTTCAACCAATTCGACAATCGGCCGCGTGACGCGTGACCTCGACCAAAGTTCGGCATCGACAAAGGGGTGCGTGACGCGCGACTGTCGATTTGAATGAAAAAGTACAGTAGTGTTCACAATTATTGTGAAGATTGTGAGCCTTACGCACCTTTTACGAGCCTTGCAACGCCTTACAGGAAATTCCCGGATTCGGTGATGTGCGCTCTTCTCACACGTGACTAGTGACTGCGTGAGAGGCGTAGCATAAATCACTGACGTAATATCAAGCGGCCTTTGTTCTCCCTTGCTTACTCCCTTGTTCTCTCCCCCGGTCTCCCTCTTCGACGTCTCCCCAGCGCTTTCAGGGTCTTTACCCTGTCCATATCACCCTCGACGACTTGCCAGTTTACCGTCCCTACCATAGAGGAACTACCAGGAAGCGCAGTCGCGCTGTACAAAGCTTGGGACGCGGGGTATACTTGTGAGAGAAGCTGAGTAAGTGAGCCACGCCCGCCGTTTTGGCATTGGCTGCAAGGGACTAACCGGGTGTAGCGTTTCATCTGAGTCCAATGGCAAGACAGTCACCCTCCCGACGGCGGCATATGGCTGATGCTCTGGGGAGCTCTGAGATAGACAGGATGATTTTCCAAGTTGGTAAGTGCCGCGACGATACCGCTGAAGCGTAATCCGCATTAACGTGCGCTTCAGTGACGCAAGGTCCAGTCATCTCGGCAACCACTGTTTTCGTTTTCGCCGCCGATGAGAACATGTTTAACCTGATGCTCGATAACTCCTCCAATCCTCCGCGCGGTCTGAAGGCGTTTAGAGACCAAAACCTGATCGAAACTCCTCAATACGAAAAGCTTGAGCGGCCAAGGACAGAGGTTGTCGAAGTTTGGAACTCTCATGTACGTTGCTCACTCTATATCCTGATGTATCCTTTCTGTTTATTACGACTGAAGCCGACTCAGGACCGCTGGAGGCGGGGAACCACGGTTACTCGGCAAAATTTGGAAGCAGATGTGAGCACGTTTTTCTTCAGATCATCCCGAACTGACCCTCTTCAAGGCCGATGCTGTATACGAGCGGCGACATCGCCCATTGGAACTCAAGGAGAAGAGAGAGAGTCAACATCACAGAGAACAACTCAAACGGCTACCGCACCAACTACGCAAACGGGTCGAAGAACTCGAGAATATGCCCAACTCGGTGTTTCTCGAAGCTCCGGCTACGTGGTTCTCTCCTGTGCCTGTGCATCAAATACCGTTCGTAACTGGCGACGAAGGTAGTCGTCGAAAGACAGAGATGCTCTTGAATGCGTCGGTATTGATGAAGAAGTGTCTACGTTATACGATCTCCATCCGGCAGGTACGTTGCTTGATGCTACGCCCCGAGCATTATATTAATTTGTCGCGAATCGCTCTTTAAGGCACACCCTTACCACCTCTCATCCGCATGTGTATCCCGCGAACACTCACTTGTGCCGTATGCGCCGCAAGCGTCGGGAGGATCATACAAGCGTAAGCGGGAGTTCATGGACTACGTGTGCGTACCACGTAAGAAATGCGACCAGAAGAGCTCCCGGGTGGAAGCGCGAGGATGTGAAAATACCGGCAATCAAGCTGCCAACTCGAATGAAGAGTAAGTGCATCAAAGCGGGCCCGAGCGTTATCTCAACATATATCAGGGTTAGGGTACAACGTGCACGAGAGAATCCCGAGGCGAGAACTTTTGTGTATATTTTAATCCGCACACTTACATGTACCTTGGACCTCACAGCCACCCGACGACTGCCCCGAGGAACCCCGAGCTCCAAATAAGCGCGCAACAGATTCCCCGGATTTCGGCGGCCATAAACCCATCTTCAGAGTTGCATCGATTGATGCAGACAACAGCGTTCTGTTTCAAAACTCGTCGCGTACCGGTACTACCGACGAAATCAAGTTGCCCGTTTGCATTAAATGGTCGCCTGATGACCAGGGTACGTACTCGTTTCCTAGTTGTTCTTCATTAGCTCATTTAAAATTTAGCGACGTTTGACTCGATCGCTCAGCACTTCCGAGATATCTTGCCAGGCCCGGGGTTTACGTTACCTGTTGGGAGTGATGTTCTTCTCGTGTTTAAGCGGATCGCCGCTCAGATGCCGAGGGCGGTAAGTATCTGTGCATGAACTCGAAAGCTTTAGCTTACATGGATTAGACGACCTCCCAGGTTATAGAATTTTACTATTGGCGCCAGAACCCTGATACATTCAACGACACCGAGTTTTCTGTCCCCACCACTGACCCACTTTACCGGCGAACCGACAGCCATTTCCACGACACTCGCCGCCGAGTGAAAGAGATGGGATAGGCGACAGTTGCGTGTTATGAGGGCGCGGATTTCTGTTTTTGGTACTTTTCTAGCAGAATGGTAATTGTGGACTCAATTCTTTTTTCAACCGCATATCATTGCTGCGGGTTCCACAGTCGTTGTCGAATCACGCTAAGATTCATGGAGCAAAGCACGAATCACTCACTAAGTGTTCAGTTTCTGAAGAATCTCTTTCAACTTGAGGCCAGTCGGGTGGCCGGCAAAAAGCCAAGGACAGAGACAGAGGCAGACCATCCAATGCGGCTGCTCGATGCACAATGTAGCGAGGGTGTGACGAATGGGGCTTCCGCGAAGTCCTCTGGAGATGGGAGTAGGAAACGCTAGCGCGGGAAATGCAGGTCGAGCCGGCCAAGCAGGGGGCAGCTCCGGCGAGGATACGGAGAACGTCGAGGGGGATCTCAGCGTAGTAAAAGCGCCCGTCGCCTTCGCCCGTATAGTACCAGTGGCTGCTTTGCCGGCCAGTCGAAAGAGTCCGCGCCATCTTCGTCACTTCGTTACTTCGCTTAGCGCTGCGAAAGTTCGTAACTTTGATGGGAATTCGTGAAAGTTCGTGAGTTTGATGGCTTTCTGTGAAAGTTCGTGAGCTAGTATCAAACGGCGACTCCTCGGCACATCACAGAGTGATGTGCATCAACAGCTTGCCGAGGTTGGCCAGTTAGGTTCCGGTTAGCTGGTTAGGGGTTGGAAGTTAGAGGTTTGGGTTAGGTGGTTACGGTTAGAGGTTAGAGGTTAGTGGTTAGTGGTTAGAGGTTAGAGGTTAGCGGTTAGGGTTAGAGGTTAGTGTTAGGCCAGGGTATCAATAAAAAAAAACAGGGGAGAAGGAAATGATGGCCAGATTGATGCGTCTGATTTGTGTGGTTTGTTCACCTCACAAACTTTCCTGGAAATTCACCAAAGTGACGAAGTTTCAGAGGTTTCCATCAAAGTGACGAACTTTCGTGAGTTTAAGCGAAGTAACAAAGTGACGAAGGTGACTACTACTCCAGTCGAAATGCTCATGCTGATGTAGGTCAAGCCCGCAAAAGACTGGGGATTCCCAGCAATGGTAGCTGCGATTTCCGTATGTGTTAGCCAAGTCCGATAATCGTCATCGTAGCCTGGAACCTCAAAGTTGGTTCCATATTTGCGAGATCGAGTGTCGATGATGGAGAGTGAATCGAGATCTGCCGGGAGATGACGAAATATGGGATCCATTGTGCCTACATCAATGAGCGACAGATGTTTGAGCTGTGAAGAGAACCTCGCTTCCTCAGAGTCAACCCACAGATATTGCGGGTTCTCGATCAGTGATGGGTCGGTGCGAACCACCTCAATCTCCAAGGACTCCAGATGAGGGGATAAACCAAGAATGGTAAATGTTGGGCGCCGGTCTTCTGGCAGGTAGCCTCGCAGACTCAAGATGCGAAGATCAGTCCCTGGGGTGCCACGTAGTTGTTCGAGGGGGAAACACCATATAGGAACATCGAGAGTCTCAACGGTCCTCTGGAGTTGTCGCAGCGTGGAGTGCAGTGCGGCAGACACGGCGGAAACTTCTTCATCATCCGGAGGATCAAATACCTGTCGCTGCGGTACTTCCGGCGGCGAAACCAATTTGAGCGCTGGAATAAAGGAGAACTGGCGTATATGACCCGGGAACCCAGCCGCCATCATATGCAGCGAAGATACGAACTGTCTGGCTGGCACGGGAAACAGGCCACTGTCGCAGGTTGCGTAGGCCAATCGGAGACTATAGTAACGCCGGATCCGCTTCTTATATAATAGGTATCAGGTGGATCGGAACCGTGTAAGTGGTCATACTTACAGGCGCGTCTCAGAAAGTGTCTCCGGGACTGCTGTGGAATTGAAACACTCGCGTTTTAACTGCATGGCCCTTGAAGCACGTGTTTCAAAATGAATGCCTTGCGGGAAACGCAATAATGGACATAAATAGTACCCCAGAGGGCGGAAAAATCGCAAAATTACTTATAAGTCTATCATATAAAAGAACTAGCTCAATCGAACTATTGTATCTAATACTACAGCTGTCCTGCATGGAAACTCGATATTTTCCGAATAAAGTAATCTTAAGAAATTTCGAACATGCAGGGACGGAATCACAATTCAAATCGATTGGTTATACTTTCAGAGTAAACTGTTGAGAATTCAGCGTGTAGCAGCCGTTCTAGTTAAAACATCAAAATTTGATGAAAAATCACTCGCACCCTAAGTTCCGCACTTAGCTGTAAGTCTTCAACTGGGTGACTTCCTGTAAGAGTTAAATATTCCGGCGCATTTTCTGAGCTTATTTCGGGGTGCCAGTGATACCATTACGCCTCTCCTCGGGAAGCAATTATGTAATATCGATATAGTAGGTATGTGGCCGTGAGGCCTAGCTTGAGGCCTTGAGGTCTTGAGCTTGACCTGCTGACAACTGCGAAAACACTGGCACTAAAAATGACACAAAATGTAGTCCTTCTTACGCGCAGCCTCTATTGTCATTTCAACACAGCCACTAATTTCCATTGCACAGATTTTGTGTACTGACTTTTCACTCGCTCTCAAAAACATCACTTCTCGCCGCTCACAACTGGAGCTGCAACTCATGTTCAAAGACTTTCTCCAATTATTTCGGTCAATGATGTACACGCACATCAACGTACGTTCTCGCCGTGCCGTTTGGCGGTTCTGCAATATTCTCTCCGCAACGGCGCTCGCAACGACTGTAAAAAAGCCTACTGCTGGCGGTGGACCGGCCCAGAACGGATAAGGTTATCATCGCTCTTTCAAGGGCGACATGACCCCCGATGTACGGAACGGCAGGATTCAGCTGAGCCACATAGACACTGAGGAGTTGGCCCAGATCGCCACGGGCATCAACCAAGGCAAAAAACCCAACTCCCTCCCTTGCACCATTACCGTCACATGTTGTGCTGTTTGTGTAGAATCACGGTAAATTTAGACTTGAAGCAGCAAACAGGCCCTTTCGGGAAATATGGAGAATGCGCGGGGTTATCATGAGGAGCATGTTGCACGAAACAAGGGCCCTGAAGGTGAGCGTCAGAGTAAGTACTTTCTACGTGAAGCTATATACCAAGTCCTCAGCTACCAGGATCAACAATCCGGAAAACGAAACCAACCTGTCTTTGGCAAGCTTTATGTCGTTACATGCTCCCAGTATCATTATCGACACCGTTGCAACACCGATCGTGATGAGGACATCTGTTCCAATGCAGGCGATGGCGCCAACCTCACCTAGACTGTGTCGAGGATGGGCTCATTAAGGTACTTCAACTGTGAGTATCACATACATGTCAGGGATTGAGGATTCCACAAATCCCCGTAGGCCGAGCAGGATCCCAGGAGAAGGAGATCTAAGAAGGTCAGTCCGCAACGGGAGGATCTCAAGTTGGGTGCTTACGTGCATGGCAATCAGAAACACGATGAACGCACTCAAGAGCCGGCCACGTGTTCTGTTGCGGATGTATCCCAGGAAAGACGAGAGGGAGGAAATGCTCAAGTGACATAGTGTACATAACCAACACACTCTCAGCGTCGAGTGTCTCCGGTACCCGGGAAGATACAAGCGGGCATCGAGAAACGTGTTGGTGCGGTTGACCAAATTGGTCTGCGACGTCTTCGCCTTGTTCGACAGGTTCCAGCGATATGTTCCAGCTGGGTTCAACATTTCTGAGCAGCCTCTGTCCCTCTCCTTCCCGTTTACTTCCGAGTCCTCGTGAGAAGATTTCTTCGTATTTCTATCAAACCGAGTTATGGGGTAAACGACTGTAGCGCACACTTAGAGGCTTAGTGTATGTAGGTACAGTGCCCGTATGTTCCTCAATGGGACCACCGCGGTAATATAACCTCCTCCTCCTCCTCCTCCTCCTCCTCCTCCTATCATCCACGCACATATCAAAGAGGTTCTCAGCTTCTTGGGGCGTTATGAGGCCCTCTGTCAAAATATGCGGTACTGCCGGGTCCACGCCGAGCGGTCGACTGTGCATGGGGTCGGGTATCGGACCTGCAGGACGTCAGACGGGACAAGTAATTAGTTAGACAGAAAACGCCTACTCGACCGGAAGAAATCGACATACGCCACGCCCTGCGCAGGCGTGGGGTCCATGTCCTCGGGGCTCCCAGCGCGGCTCTGATTCAGACTAAGGTCCGCCATAAGCCCGAATGGGCTCACCTTGCTCGGCAGCGTCACGAGCTTCGGGTTCCCAAAATCCCTCTTCGGCGCCGCGCGCCCCCCATGGCCGGGCCCGCCGGTACTGCTGCTCCCTGTCGAGCGGCGCCGCTTCTTCAGCGGTCGCCCGCGCCGCCGCACGATCTCCTCGCCTTCCGAGTCGAGCACCTCGATCTCGTACTCGTCCTCCCAGCTGCCCTCATCTGCATCATCCTCCTCGGTGCTGCTCGAGTCCTGGAGGTCCTCCTTGACGAGGTTGCTCTTCGGCACGCCCGCGCCGCCGATGCCGATGAAGCTGTCGGACTCAGCGAGGCTGTCGCGCACCAAGGCGATCCATTCTTCGGAGATCTGGTTCGCGTTGTCTGACGCCGCGCCGCTCAGGTCGCCGTTGCCAAAGTACAGCGATTGCGGCCCGAAGGACGGCGACGGCGTGAGCAGCAAGGTGTGCGTCGCAGTGTAATCGGGAGCGCGCGGCTGGTCGTGGCGCACCTCGAGCTGCGTCCTGAGTTTCTGGATCTGGGACGCCTGCTCGCGGATCTGGTTCAGCAGCTGCTCGCGTTTCCTAATCGACTATCCGGATGAGATGAGATAAGATGCACCAGCTGTGCACGCACGGGGGCGTGTTCAACGCATTTCTGCCGCTACAGTAGATACATTGACTATTCTAATACACCATTGACTAGGCAATACATAACGGTGTGCCATACCAAAAATCTAGGTCCATTTAGGCATCATTGCTAGCCCCACAACTGCATTCATATTTCGAACTTTCGGGTGCCAGCTCTGATTCGGGAGGGAAGCGAGACATTTCTCGTTTTTGGCTCGATGGGGCTTACTGCACTCACTACCGGAGACCATCGTCGATCGCTTCTTGACCCACCGTACCATCTCTCTAGATATTTATGAATCACAACGAAATATTCTTACTCACGGAGGAAGTGAGGGCGCGATTGAAATTTGCGAGTCACGGCAGCGTAACGCTGGCCCGCATCGCGCTCGATGCGCGATTCGCACCTCAAAAATATCATTTTTCGGCCTCTCCGGAGTCCCATGCCGTGGGTGGCTCATTCAATGGTGATACCGCAAATTACAACCCGCATAAGTATGATAATTTATGATAGTATGCCTCCTGCGACATATTTGCAATGCTCGTCGTGAACTGTTGGAACGGTGGCGGCGGGGCTGCCATGATGGTTGCACTCAGGTCACGTGTTGATTTTGCCCTTGGGGTCGCCATGCGGATGAATTTGCGTTGCTTATATAGTGGAGTATTCGGTATTCCGAACCCCGGAACCCGAACCGGATCGGAATAGTGTCGGGTTTAGAACCGATTCCGAACCCGAACCCGAACCTGAACCGGACGTGAATTGAGGCGCCATTGAGGTTCAGCCAGTGACAACTTGAAGGAACCGGACCGAACCCCCGGTCAGGTTCGTGGTTAGAGGATTGAAGGAATTTTGTGAACCTGTGCGAACCTGTCCGGACATGTTCAACCCATATTTTTCGGCGCCTTCCCGAGGAATTTCCCTCACATTTCTGTGAAATATTATGGTGCTTTGAAGATTTTGCAGCTGTTGATGCACGAGATGAGCTCACTGCGTACCTCAATTCTCCCTTGCAGATTGTAGAGGATGTTGTCGGTTGGTGGGAGGTGCGTGAAATTCTCTCGCATTCTGAGCTGGGGAGACAGTTACTGTCACAGTTCCAGTGGTCGTTTTGCATCTACGAAGGAGAGAAGCACAATTTACCAGTGTATTGGCTGTTAGCTGGCTCACAAGTTCAATATCTACTTCAATCTGGTGAAATATGGTGTTCAATTTTAATTCGAAGTGCCTGACCCATGCGCTCGTGAGAAGGTCAATATCTACTTCAATCTGGTTAAATATCCCGGCCATTTTTAATTCGAGGCGCCCGACCCATGCGCTCTTTAAAATTCGCTGCAGCCTTATCGATTATCAGATCGGGCGCTTGCATCTTTTGTGAACTCACGAAGCTACTGTTCAATGTCCGACGGCAAGGCGGCATGCTTTCTCAACCGAGACTAGGGTTAAAAACAACAAGGCTGAGCGACGGAGAACAGGTAAGCTAACATCTTGTTGAATATAGCGTTGAATGTTAATTGTACGCGAGCGGTAAGCTGAATATCTGGTTGAATATAGTGTTTAATTTTACAGCTAATTGCAGTACCGAAGGCGCGAATGAAAAATTTCCTGTTTGGGATGTTTTTCAAAGAATTCCCCAGATCTCGGTCAGTTCTTCATGGTTTTGGATGGAACTATGCTAGATAATTCGGGCTAATTCATTCGCAATTAGTGATAGAGAGAAACCTGTCAAAATATTTTATAGTGGCTGATCTTGGATTTCAGGCTATTTGGGGGTTGGATGCCTTCTAGCAAGCCCAGTACTTGTTCAAATGGCCTGGTTTTGTGAGACAGAAGACTTGTATGGATTATAAATGATATGATAGAGCTGAAATTTCATAAAGGTCATGCTTGCGTTCAATTCTCACAAGATTTCCAGATCAGAGCAGATTGCCCATCGTCCAGAAGTGATTACAGGCATCATAGAGTGAGTTATCTTGGATTTTGGCTCTATCACATCTTTCTAAATGTATGTTAGTTTGTTGTTGCAAAAAATCAGCTCATTTTACAGCTAATGTCGGAACCGAAGGCGCGGTGAGAAAATTTCTGTTTTGGGAGATTTCCGAAGAATTCCCCGTAACTGGATGAGTTCTTAACGGACTGACACAAAACCTAGCTAGTTTTTCCAGGCTAATTCATCCGCAATTAGTGATGTAAAGGAAATTGCGAAAATGTATTTTATCTTTCCATTTGGCACCTGAGGCATTGTTTCTGTTGAACACCTCCTAGGAGGGTGGGCACTTGTTCAAACACACTGAATTTTTGGGATGGAAGACTTACATGCATTATAAAGAGGGTGATGTTGCCAGAATTATGATTCTCTTCTCTATTGAGTCACTATTGACTCGGAAGTAATCTTTCGATCAAAATTTTCGAACTCAATCAATAATGACTCAATGGAGAAGAAAATCATAATTCTGGCAACATCACCCTCTTTATAATGCATGTAAGCCTTCCATCCCAAAAATTCAGTGTGTTTGAACAAGTGCCCACCCTCCTAGGAGGTGTTCAACAGAAGCAATGCCTCAGGTGCCAAATGGAAAGATAAAATACATTTTCGCAATTTCCTTTACATCACTAATTGTGGATGAATTAGCCTGGAAAAACTAGCTAGGTTTCGTGTCAATCCGTTAAGAACTCATCCAGTTACGGGGAATTCTTCGAAAATCTCCCAAAACAGAAATTTTCTCACCGCGCCTTTGGTTCCGACATTAGCTGTAACATGTTTGGACTATGCTAGACATTGTTTATCACATAAACAGTCCGAGATCACAGGTCAATTGATATGAAGCATTTTTTGCATGTTTTTTTCTATCACTAATTGCGAATGAATTAGCTCGAATTATCTAGCATAGTTTCATCCAAATCCATGAAGAACTGACCGAGATCTGGGGAATTCTTTGAAAAACATCCCAAACAGGAAAATTTTCATTCGCGCCTTCGGTACTGCAATTAGCTGTAATTTGAAGCGTGCCAGCCACGCGCTCTTCAAAATTTGGATGTTTTTTGATCTGAGGGTGCACTTTGGCCCTACCATCTTACGTGTATCTGTCTGTCCGAAGTCTTTTTCAAGTCCACGCCCTTCCCAGAGGCTTACGAGAAATTAGGGCCTGCTGGACTCTCTCCAAGATCGTAATAAAGGCAACCTGGCCGATAACGTTGGCCGGGTCGCTGGGACAGAAGAAGAACTCACCAATACTCCCACCCTCACTCCCATGGAAGGGCGATGCTTATGCGTTTCTTTCTGAGATTGTTCTTCACATTGCTGAGCATGCCTAACTCCAGGACATGTCAGGCGCGGCGAAAAGTAAGCCTGCACCGTCATGTAAAATAACCGTTGAACAGATGATTGTGTGAACTTCGGTCCCTCAGCTGAAGATTACGCCGATTTTCTGAGTATTTCACATTTTTATAACATGCCTCTCAGACCCTCCGATGTGAGAAATGTAAATATTGAGGTATTCACACATTTACTGACCCGTTCTTCAGATGGGTATCCATGGTAATTCTAGATGGTCAGAAATATCTTGTGGGTCTCTTTGAGATAGTCATGGTATCTGTGGTGGGTCACAAATGTGAAGGGCTACCTGCGCAATGTCGATGGTAGGGGTGGTAATTTGAGATATCACACACATAACTGACCCCTGCATAGACCCCGTTAGATGCACCCTGATAGACTAAGAAATCTCATTTTTTTCCCCATTCTACCACCATATTTCAGAAAAATCATCTCGGTATTGAACATATATCGGTGGTATGCGGAACAGCGAAAACCGCCTCCTACACATACCAACTCAAGTGCCATTACAGCCCACCTATAGGTGGGATTCTAAGGGATTATCAGGTGGTTGGCAGTGTACTGTCCGTTTATATACTCAGTCGGCACGTTCCGCCATCACGCGGCCCAAATAAGGGAATGTTTGTTCTGGAAGCGTCTGTCACACTTACTTTCCTCCCATCTACCCTCTGCTGCATAGGCCACCTACATGACATTGACAGCGATGAGGAGTCTCTTGGTTCCTTCTCCCCCTCCACTCGACCTCCAAGCATCAGCTCGCAAACATCCTGCAGTGACGTCTTACGCTCAGACTCGGCCTCGCCTTATTACGAGCTCCATACTTGAGCAAGCATTCCGAGAGCCACCCCCCGCTGACGAGGGGGAAATCGCCCGCCTTGGTACGCATTGAGCTCGTCCCCGTACGTACCGTTTTGGCTACCATTCATTCCACACATATTTAGATACACAACACAAACTCCTCCGCGACATTATTCAAAATGCGCCATGTCTTTCGGAGATACTGAAAGATGCTGTCCTTGCCCAAGACACGGCCGCTCTGGATCTGGGATGTGGGAGTGGGGTTTGGTACGCAATCAACACCGAGCCTGCATGCCCAATTTGTTCATTGGCACCTATCAAGTGATGCAGTTCAATTAGTGTTCGCCGAATTGATGCCGTGTTGGGCTAGGAGAGTTTTAATTGCCCAGGCTTTGCGAGGACGTTGAAATAAAACATTCTGAAGCGACAGTCTTGCTCAGAATTGAAGCGCGAGTGCAGGGAGCGAGAGTCTTTTTTTTTTTTTTTCAAAATCCGGGTTCACACCGAGCCCACATGCCCAATTTTTTCATTTGCATCGCTCAAGTGATGCAGTTCAAATTAGTGTTCGCCGAATTGATGCTGTGTTCGGCTGGGAGAGTTTTAATTGCCCAGGTTCACATGCATTTGTTGGGACTGACATGGAGAGCCCTGAGCTCCTTTTCAAAAGCACCAGAGCCGCCAAAATAAATCTGAAGCAAGAGTTCGAACCCAAATTTTGGTGGCTACCCTCCCAGCAAGACCCCGTCAAAATCCAGCTTGAATTGATTTCACAGTGGTCAAAGTACGGTTTGATGCGAAATCTCGGCATATTGCGCCGAGGTTCACGTGCATTTGTTTGGATTGACATGGAGAGCCCTGAGCTCCTTTTCAAAAGCACCAGAGCCATCAAAATAAATCTGAAGCGAGAGTTCGAACCCAAATATCACCGGCTGTCCTCCCAGCAAGACCCTGTCAAAATCCAGCTTGCATTGATGTCATATTGGTCAAAATACTGTTTTGCTGCGAAATCTCGGCTTATTGTGCCGAGGTTCACGTGCATTTGTTTGGATCGACATGGAGAGCCCTGAGCTCCTTTTCGACAGCACCAGAGCCGTGAAAATAAATCTGAAGTAAGAGAGATGCTTAACGCGCGGAGCGTATGCCAGGACTCTGTCCCGGTCCGATTCCCGAATGGGGCAACACATACCCTTCAGCGATGGATGTGCAGGTGCGAAGCGTGCAACTCACCAGATCACATCTCGAGCTCAACATGGGTCCCCGAATTTGGATGAAAATCAACACTTCAGAAGGCATGCAGCGGAGGAGACTCAATAGAGTCGAGGTCCTCCATAGAAAATCCACGGCAGAGCTGTGGAAGGCCCTACAAGTTCTTGCCATGACGGCGTAGAAACCATGGGCATGGACACAGTTCTTGATTTATTCTATGTAATGGCCTTTGAATGTGATTTACCATCCATTCAACCTCTGCTTGCCCATTTAATTCGCTGGGCATTCAAAATGAGGTCGATGTCTATGCAATGACTTGAAACCGGTTTTACTGACGTCCCTGGGCAGACTACTTGCCTCAGAGAAGTGGCCCAGCAGGCCATTTGATTTGCCAGGCATTTAAACTGAGGTCAATATCAATGCAATGACTTGAAAATTCCTTCACTGACGTCCCTTGACAGACTACTATGTAACTGCCTCAGAAAAGTGGCCTAGCCGACCGTTTAATTCACCAGTCATTCAAACTGAGGTCAATGTCTGTACAATGACTTGAAACCTATTCTAATGACGTCCCCTAACAGACTTACTGCCTCAGAAAAGTGGCCCAGCAGATCGTTTAATTCACCAGTCACTCAAACTGAGGTCAATATCTATACAATTACTAGAAACCTATTCTCCTGAAGTCCTTTGACAGGCTAGCTGCCTCAGAAAAGTGGCCCAGCAGACCATTTAATTCACCAGCCATTCAAACTGAGGTCGATGTCTAGGCAATGACTTGAATCCTATTCTACTGACGTCCCTTGACAGACTAGCTGCCCCAAATCAAGCCGTTTGTGCTGTACCAGTTTCCAGATGAACAAGCTCATTTGTGCCCGGTGAGGGCCTTGGCCAACTGGATGACCGGCTATGTGTTTCCTACCATAACTCGGGATCAAATAGGTGATTGGAGTAGACCAATGGTATGCAACATCATAAACAAACCTGTTCTAATTCTCGTATAGAAATCGGAGAAGTTTTCCGAGATGTTTCGCAACAACTTGCTTGACATTGGCCTGGATCCTCACCCATATGGGACCCATTCATTCCGTCGGGGTGGTTGCCAGTACTTTGCTTCACATCGCCGGTGGAGCTTGAGGCGTATTTGTGACTGGAACTGGAACTGGAACTGGAACTGGAATTCTATTAGGTTGCCATACCCGGCCAAGTAGCTACGCGGCAATACTCTACTTAATGTAGTTTGGTGGTATGTAGTGATACTGGGGAGGCTGGAGTATGGAGTTTTCGAGCTTGACTATTGTCAAGTACCTGATTGGATGGAAGGACGACCCCACGGAACTGTGAGAAAACTTTTTGAATCCTAACCAGAGTATCACGGGAAAATGTCCTACCTGTGGCAGGACGTGCGCTTGCGGCCGCTAGATTTGTATTCATCTTTAATCTCATTTATTCCAAGCTACTTTATTCAAAAACCTGATCTATGTAGCGTGAACTATAATGTGAACGGAACGAATAAAAGATGTTGTACTGTAAATTAAACACTCTGAAGAAGTTTGTACTGCTTCGCAATGGCACTCGCCTTCGTCATAACTACTACATCATTCCTCCTGCTACACCTGTAGCTGAATTTCGACTCGAAATCCCCTCCGTATTCGGCCCGTGGCTGGGCAGCGATTGCTTCACCCAAACGCTTGCGCTCATGTCGGAGGCTGGTACAAATAGCCGTATAAGAGATTTTGCCCTCGTCGACGGTTCCGAATGCTTCCCAGAACCTTTCAGGTGTTCCTTGTCTATAACGCTCCACGAGAAACTAACAAATGGATTAATTTCCGCAAGAATGCGTAGATGATTGAACTTGCGATTTGTACGCAGACCAAAGTCCGGTTTTGTTGAAGATATCTGGCCAGTAAATGAGTGCAATGGAATGGGTCCGGCGACAGAGTCGCCCTTCCGGTACGGAGATGTCCCACATTTGGTTGAGCCGGTCGATATTTTCTGCGAATGACATCGCCGGAACTGACAGTTGTGTGATCTCGTCGATGGTGAGAGTTATCTCAAAACAGTTACCCAGTTTCAGAGAACGGGAAGAGCTGCGCCTTGTGGTTTGAGGTACGCTCTGCTGAGTAGGAGGACATGGAGCAGACATGTTGCTGTTGACCGGAGTATTCATCCTCGCAGAATGACTGATGTTTAGGTTACAAGAGGTGCTCGACCAGCTGAGGTTGCCGCTGAGTGTATTGAATAAATGATTGTCCTAGAGACCGTCTTTCAGAAACGGTTGTCCAAATGAATTAAATTTTCCTTGCCGTATTATTATAGCCTCCGTACGAATTCTGGGGGAACTGGGTGTGAAAGGTGAGAGGGGCTGGAACTGAAACCGGTGCGGCCGGAAGAGGGCGTCGAATAGAGTTGTTGGTCTATTCACCTGCAGCTGTGGATGCAGTAAATGTAGCGAGGTGATTTTCAATTCTGTGATATCATCTCTGACAATGAGTGCCGCCGCCCACTCTCAGTGGACAGCCTCAATTTTTTGACCAGACATACCAGAATGCTGCTTTGCTCATTTCTGAAGGGGATTGAGTCACAGTGCAGTAGTGAAAGCCGGCCGAATTGCACAGTTTTCACCCGCAAAGACCCTGACATCTGGGGACTTATATAATCAAAAACGCGGGGGAGGATCAAGCCAAACTTACGAAATTCCTCCTCGGTCTTTCATAACCTTCTCGCGGATTTTCCTAACCGATTCACATTCCATCCACGGCTTCGGAACAACCGGAACTGGGGAACGAGCATATAGCTTTGAGAAATCGTCAAAACTAATCCAAAGAGACAGTTCGAACCCGAATTTCGCTGGCTATCATCCCAGCAGGACCCCGTTAAAATCCGGCTTGAAATGATTGCACAGTGATCAAAATACTGGTTAAATATTCTCATCTACTCTGTGCTTTGTATCTTCAAAACAGCACTTCCTTTATGTCGAACCAGCTCTATGCCGACCTTCAGGCGATGGTGAAGAACGCCATTCTCATGGTTCCCAAAACACAGCTAATCAACGACGAACTCAAGGTCTACATTTGTCTCCTTGGGGATGATGTGCTCGAGGCGTTGTTTGGCCGGTGTCGCATGATAGGCGGGCATTCACTAAGGATCACCAGGGGTAGAGGTAAACCTCTGGAGGTCAGAGGTAAGGTAC